>JAHPZR010004367.1:0-37482 GCA_019787425.1 Platygyra sinensis
AAACTCTAAATAGAAATTGAAAGAAAGAAGCCATCGTGGTTCACTTTCTACAAACAACCCTGAATTTGGTTTGACTTGTTCTTTTATAAAGTACAGTTAAGGATTTTTACCAAGTTCTATGTTGTTATTACGTGCACAGCCTTTGTTTCTTTCATTACTGGGTTACTGTAGTTGTTTACTGAGGGACTCCTTAAAATTATAACAATCCCGCCGTATTCTTCTTCTTCTGAAAACTGAAAGTTAGCTCAGATATGTCACGTTATTTTCAGAAATTGTTTTACCCCAAGAGCGCTGGTCTTTCATTTTGGGCGGCTTTCCTTGCTATTTTGGAATAAGTAATGGTGTTTCACAGATTTTCTATTTTAATCGTGAACGCTGATAAAAATACTCATGGCGGTGACATTCAATTAAACCTGTGGGTTATCATGTGATATAGGTTATAAATACCCCTTCTACATAAGGGATTCCCCTGAATTGGTTTTATGAGTAACTTACGTTTCGTTTTTGGTGATTGGCCATTAAAAAAGAATTGAGGGATTCCCCTGAATGAGCTTACGTCATCACGTGTTCGTATGACTTTCCTATGTTCTGTTTTGACCGATTCTGATGAGAGAAGGTGTGAATAGGGGCGCCGGAAACTGTCGCTTATCAGTTAAATTTTAGGCGATTTCGCAGCTCTTGGTAAACTTGGCAGATACCAGATCTCAGCTATAAGCTAAGTTAAGTTATTAGTTATTTCTCGACTAACAGTTCAAATTTTGAATTCTCAGCTATCAGTAAGGCCATTCCGGCCCACCAAAAACTAACGATTTGCTTGGGACAGTCTAACTTCGCAGTAGAATGTTGCGCCCAATATATCTGAATACAATATGAAGGCGGTATTTGATGCTACGAGACAATTTTGCAGCAAACCAACTAGAAGACCAGACTCAGTAAGGAGTAAAGAAGGCATCCTACAAACAAAAGAGGAAGAGGTAAAGAAAAGGTGGAAGGAGCATTTTGCTGAAGTTTTGAATAGACCTCCCCTCACACGATCGGAAGTGGAGAGCAAAGCTTGTGAAGCACTCAAAATTGAAACAGGTCCCGTTACACATGCAGAGATCAGGACAGCTATAGAACAAATGAAGAATGGAAAGGCTAGTGGTGTTGACGGCGTGACAACAGAGCTGATGATGGCAGATCTTAAAACTACAGTAGCTGTGATGTATAAATTGCTCTTGAAGATCTGGGAAAGTGAAAGAGAAGCTAACGACTGGAGATGTGGGTTGATCATTCGTCTCCTCTAGAAGAGAAATCTCATGGAATGTGGAAGTTGGAGAGGAATAACACTGCTACCTGTGGCCGCGAAAGTATTAGGCAAAGTGATTATCACAAGAATTAGGATACTCTTGACACGAGGCTTTGACAAGAGCAGGCAGGGTTTATGAGAGGAAGGGGGACAATCGAACAGATATTTATTCTAAGAAACATCATTGAGCAAGTAATTGAGTGGAATGCCAACCTGTATGTTTGTTTTGTGGATTTCAAGAAGGCTTTTGATAGCATTGATAAAGGCATTTTATGTGAAATAATGGGAGAGTATGGTATCACATCAAGATAGTTTGCAATGGTAAATGCAATGTATGAATAGAGCAAATGTGCTGTTGTAGACGGTTCTGGAAGTGACGACTGGTTTGATTTAAGGAAAGGGGTGAAACAAGGCTGTTGCATGTCCGGATTTCTCTTTCTTTCAGTCATTGATTAAGTTATGAGAAGGACTATTTAAGGAAGGCGAACTAGTATGGGTGGGAAGAGGGTGGAAGAAGTGGGGATTGGGAGTGCTGGGATGTACGTCATGAAATGGCTGGGCTTCATCTCTCTATTTCCCACTCTCGTCTAAATTCCCTGGGCATATTACACCCGTGCGCAAAAACGAATGAACCAAAAAACATGAACACGATAGTTGCTATCGTGCGCTCACTGGAAAACACGAAGGAAAAAATAAAAAATAAAAGCGAGTCGCCTTCAGAGAACACCAAGAGGAAGAATTTGCATAGACCCCTTGTGATATACTCTCCCTAGAGTCCCTTGATAGTTCATACCGACAAGAGAATATTTTCCCCTAATTTTCAAACTGCGGAAAAATTGATCGTTACTTCAGTGACTGCGCTTCAAGAACATTGTCGATTGCATGGGCTTCAAAGACTCCTTTGTTCCCTTTCCAAGTTGCATTCAGTGTCTTGGTCCATAAAGCAAGACAAGCTAATTAAAACTTATGTGGACTCTGCTCACAGCTAGACACCTAGTTCTGATATAACATTTCATAACCTGGAAAGGCTGAATACATATTAACTCCGTAGTTTCTGCAAAAATTATTGGGTTGCACTATCACGCAATTTAAAACAATAAGAATAATTTGAGAACCATTCATTGGGGGACGCCGTCTCAAAATTAGAGACGTTTGTATGGATTTTGAACCATATGTCAAGGTTCATAGCTTGGTCTCTGTTCACCCTTAAAGCATCATACTATGTCAAATTACCAATCCCAACATGATTTTTCATGTGGTGGTGTTAGTTTATCGATCTGTTAAAATTTCAAACTCGCCCCAGTTCCCTGCTGAATTTTAGAACGGCCAATCCACTTTGGTGGCTCTTTAGTTCAGAAAAATGATGACCTCACTTAAAACTCAAGAATATATTTCTGAGATATTTGCAGGTTGCACTGCGCGTAGGTAGCCTTGTGGATCCTGAATAAATAATTGTAATTTTTTGCTGATTTTGGAGGATTAGGTCTAGTACCAGGGTAATGCCACGTCGGCTCCTTCCGAAGGGTTTCTGTTCAAGTGGAAGACTGGTGACGAAATCAAATTCAACATGGCTGCCAGTGTGCGAATTACTAGCGGCTAAATACAGGAATGGCTCCGACCTAAAAATAAAAATAGTAATCAGTTAATAAGTTAATGCTTTACACGAAGTGACACTTTTCACCTCACATGATATCTCAAACGTTTCGTGTATTTGTTTTTAGCTCTATAAGCCGCTCGCGTTGCTCTCTTGTTCTGTTCATTGCCGCCAAAATCGCGATAGTCGTTGATATGTGCATAAAGAGTCTAAAAAGCAATTAAGGCAGGCAAATTCATCTACTTACATCGTAGGAAATAAATTGTTTGTGTGAAAAAGGAGACACAATCGTCTCGATTCAGTCTCAAACGCAACTTGGACTCGGAGCTATTCCTGTATTTAACCGCTGTACAGGAATGGCTCCGACCTGTAATTGGATGTTAAAAATAGTAATTAGTTAATAAGTTAAACCTCGACTGAAAGCGACACTTATCTTGTAGTTCTTGTGCAATTAGCTAAATTTGTTCTTGTCTAAGAAAATTCGCGAATGCAGCCTCTTGTATTCAAGTGTTTAGACCCAGAATCTCATTCGAAGCAAGATTAAGGCTAATCTCTTCATCTAGAGGTGCTTATTCTGCAAGTGACGGAATTGAATCGAATCCTTTTTTACGAGAAATATGCTGAGAGGATCAAGAAAGTCAGAGATTGGCTTGTACACGATATACCAAGTGAATAGCAAGTCTCGAGTTACGTCACAAAGAACACAACAATGATCCTTATCCCTTACACAATAACACAATAGACTTCACACAATAGAACTAGACAATACTGCATATATTGACATGGTATATCGAGCATCACCCCAGAAATGAGATCAAGGAAACCAGACTGTAAGTTGACTGTGAATAGTGCCATTGCCTTGATCGGGAAATTAATTCATCTTACTAGTTTCCATACATTTCTCTTTATATCAGTTATGAGAACATCGTGTTATATCAATACAGTTAGCCGGAATGGGATGTTTTCTATGAAATCTTCGTTTTACAATTTGCGTTTTTAGTATATTGCTATGAACATCTGATCGGTCGAGCTACTGAAAAAGCACTGTTTGAATTGCTGCCCCAAGACATGCCCCGGTTGTTCGAAGGCTTGATAATGCCACCCAGCGGATAAATTACTATCCAGTGGATAGGGTGGTTTGTTTTGTCAACACTTTTCCGCTGGATAGTGATTTATCCGCTGGATAGCGTTGTCCAGCCTTTGAACAACCGGGACCTGAGCTTGATGTACTGAGTACGCTTTTACCGTCAAGTAATCTTGCAGTTTTGAAAAAAAGTCAATAAGATTAAAAAGGAAGCTCCCAACAAAGGGCAGATGATGTGAGCTTTTAATGGCATGATATAGAAACTTTTGTTTTTCAGTGCATTTTATGTACAGTCTTGTTGCTAGTGTTAATTACATTTACTATTAATTTACACTTATTTATACCAGGGTTCTCCCAAAAATTTGAAGTAGAGGGAGAATAACTTTGAGTAGGCGGCGGACAAGGCCGACAAAAAGACATGCAGTGGTTTTATCAGGGCAATGTGGAGGAGGGCTCCCACCTTTTATTGGGGGTCCAGGAGCCTCTCTGGGAAAATTTTGAAATTGGGGTTCAAAAGTGCATTTCAGTGTAATTTAATTAAACAATAATGGTTTTAAGTTCTTTTCTTAAAGAAGAGGAATTTCAGTGAGCAAAAAGAAAAAAAAAATGTTTGTATGTCTTAGTTCAACAGTTTTAATTGTTGTCATCCATATCAATCTCAACTGTTTAAACCTTTGTGATAATTTCTGTTTTCAAAAGTGATAAAATCAATATATTCAAACTTAAACTTGACATATTTTGAAAATGTTTTGCTTTATAATGAAGCATTGAAAAAGTGCATGCATTTATTCATACTTCCCTACTTTGACAAGCTCCCCAGTTTTATCTCACTTTCATATTTTACGCAAACGTATTACAGCTGCCAAGTTTAAAGATTGTGTAAGATCTTGCAAAGTTTGTCTCTTTTGTTAAAGAAATATTTTATTTATTTCTTAAAATACATTGCAGTTATTTGCTCTCGAAAATCCTCCATGTGTAAGCCAAGCACTGGGTTGCATGTCATTGTGTTAAAGAACTAATTAAATTACGTGCACATTCATGGAGATTAAAGACCTAATTTTGAAAGAAAACAACTTACCTTGAGGTCATTGGTGTTATCTCTGTTTCTTTTAGATTTGTCCCAGGCACTGATCAGTGATTGCTGGGTTATTCGCTTAATTTTCAGAGGGCAAAGTGATCTTTAACCCAGGCTGTCAAATATTTCAGTGCTGCCGTCATGGCTCGGTGCGCACATCACATTTTTGATGGTAATTGTCATAACCCTAGTGATTCAGATTTCTTAAATATCTTACAGCTATGACAGTTGTATTTTTTAATCGCTACGCATTTGTTTACAAGAAAACTAGACATATACCATTTGCGCCTAATTTTATTGACGGATAGGCTCACATTGTTACAAATAAAAATTATTCATAAGTTATTCAATTTGAGTAGCTGGTGCACCAAGGACGACTAGACGGCGAAATTCGCTGGTCGCAGGAGCTTACGGAGAACTCTGTTTATACTGTGACGCATGAGAAGATTTAAGGGAATTTCACCATTGGGCGAAGTGACCTGATACCACATCTGAATCTTATCCCATTTCAGTGTCAGTAGCATAAAGAAACCAAGAGGCAATAAGTTTGCTATCCCTGGATGGGACACTAGTCAAGTTGCAGATCTACATGAAATTTGCAAGCACCCATCATAGTTACACCTTGGTCCAATGATGTAGACATGTTGTTATCATAGGCTGCTCAACTTATCCAGGAGAGTTGAAATTCATTTTTATCAATCACCGTTAATTCATTGGATACCTATAATTTGTAAATAAATCATTTATTTTATTTTTTTTTCAGTTTGTCAAGTGCACAGTAATTATGCTTTTAATTAATGTACATGTAATCATTATACTTTTTTCAGAGTGCACTTGTTGGAAGCAATCCTTTGTCATCCAGTGGGGAAGCCTCTACATATACTTTACAGGCAGAAGGTTTGGAACTGTTTCTAAGTTTTTTAGTTAGTTAATGTTTAACATAATGAGCTGACCTTGACATATCATACATGTAATTACAAATTGGTTCAGTCTTAGGAAAGAGTTCCATATAGTGCAGCCTTGTTTTTGGCATCTCTACTGCCTTTTTGTAAGGAACACTCACAGTGTTATCCATCCCAGGTACAATAACCTTTTGCAATTAATCCAGCTCAAAATTGTAACATGTGTTAATTTTATCTCATTTTGGTAGACTTTAAACTCCATTATGCTTCTGGATAAAATTATTGAAAAAAGTGCGGAAGAAATTAGGCAGGTGCGTATTTAAAAGCGCTGCTGTTTAGAGAAAATAGTCTCTTACTATTCAAATTCAATTGTTAATCCATGCCATTATAGTTAAAGGGCCCTATCGTCAGTCACACACACCCTTGTTTAAGAATTAGAAAACATGAACCGTGTTTCTATCGAGTTTTAGTAGAATTCTACTAGTATACTAATGCAAATGCTGCAATCTGATTGGCTGAGCTACTCGTGTACTATCAGCCATTAGAGTACAGTGGAGTACAGTGGAAAAGAAATGCGATGTTTTTTTACTTTTTCCGAAATTTTTGGAAGGAATTTGAGATGTAAACGGGTAATTAAATTCCTGAAAAGACTAAAAGAAGCACACTTATGGCTTCTTGACTTTAAAATCTTCAAAATATTGAAAAAGCGGATATGTGCATAAACAACTGCAAATTTGCCTAGAACAGTTCGATACGTCCAACTTTGTTTAAGGGTAAAGTTCAATAATCAATAATCACTGGAAACCGTTATTTGCGTTAATTTCAGTTAAAATGCTACTAAAACAATTAGATTATGAGCTCGAGATTTCTATAAGGCGATAGTTGATTCGGCCTTTGGCCTCATCAACTATCACCTCATAGAAATCTCGAGCTCATAATCTAATTGTTAAATAGAAACACCAGTAAAAGTTTATGAGAATTATTATTATTATTATTATTATTATAATTATTATTATTATTATTATTATTATTATTATTATTATTATAATTATTATTATTATTATTAGAATGAGAACTGCTGTGGGAACAGAAGCCTCTCTTTGCTCGTGCCATCATTATGTCAACAGCTCATGGTAGTTCTGTGTCTCTATCTTGGTATAGAAACACAATTTTAAACCAATCAGTGAACGTATTTTCTTAGGACTGTTTTCTAATTAATATTTTAGTTTGCATAAGTGAGTTTGTCTAGTGTATTATAATTTGGAACATGTCTAAATGAAGAAAAAAAAGTTCACAGTGAAACTACTAAAGAAAAAAAAAATACAGGGCAATGTTTTTTTTTGTTTGTTTTTTTTTTTAACTTAAATCAAGGCCACATTAAAAAAAAAAGCTAATGTGGAGCAAAAAAAAGCAACCAAAATTGACACTTATCCTCTTTTATCACTACAGTGGGTAAGAAAAGTAGTTGAGACACAAATGACACTTTTCGGTTTAGACTGAAGCACTTTTTCTGTTTTATTTGCATCTAGCGTTAATTCTCTGATACCTCCAGCCCCCAATTCAATGTTGTGTTACAGGTGTTGGGGTCTGCGCTGTATAAGGAATAGAAATATCAGCATTGTTTTGAGGGAAAGGGTGGGGGAATTTTATTGCAAGTGTCTCAACACTTTTGTCACTCATTGTAACCTCTTTAAATGTCTATGGGAAGCAAGTCAGATTAATTTTAGAAATTGGAATTCTGAGATTTCAGGGGAAAAATAACAATCATAGATGCCCAGGCTGTCGGTGATTCTTGGTTGAGGAAATGGTGGCAAAGTTAGCCACCTCTTCTGACAATAAAGCTGTGTACGAGTTCCTGAGCTTTATGAGACCCCTGATACTGTCAAGCTACCCTAGCAACTCCACTTTACGACTCTGTTTACTTCAGTCTAGACTGTGAAAGGGCACTACGATTGTCTCATCCAAGAACACAGCATTGTTACCCTGACTGCCAGAGATTCATTAAGGGCCCAGCACCCAGCAAATTGACCAGCTGAGAAAATGATTTTGTTCACCTTGTTTCACCATCTAGAGGAAAATTTTTCGTAAAAATTAAAAGAAGTTAAGTAAAAAACTACATGTACTGTATCGCCCATCTGTGAAAACCAGTCGACCTTCTGCTGAAAACGTTTATGACTAACTTCTTCTGACAGTTCTCAAAATCAAACCTAAACTTTAACCAGATTCCACTGATTTAGTCGTGATTGCGCTACTGCCCCTTACACATAAATCATGATTTTGATAGGGTTGCTTGATTGCTCATACATTTGTTTTTTATTTCACTGCAGATTTGGCGAGAATATCACAAAGATAAGGACTGCATCAGTGCTGTGATCCCAGTATGTTTAATAATGATATTGCAATGAAATTGTGCTATAAACTTGCTATTAACATTGTAGGCAGGCCTTAAGTTACTTTCTGTATTTGTCTGTTATATTCCCTCAATCTCTGACCCAGTTAATTATTAAGAGTGCGTGTCCAGAAAAATCAAAAATTGAGCGGCAAATTTCAAAATTTCAAAATTGCTCAAACTTTGGCTATTAGTGGTCCATATTGAACTATTTATCGCTATGTAGTTCATTTGTCGAATGGTGTTTTGTTTCGGCACTCAATTTTGGGACAAGAATTTGAAAAAATAGGCTCAAAAATTAGGCATTTTGAAGCTAACGGCTGGCCATAACTATAACCCCAGATGACATCAGGTTGCAATCAGCTTTTTGTACAACTTTTGCAGGTTTTATTTAATAATTCCCATGACATTTGAGAAACAATAAGATATTGAGCTAGACCTGAGGGAAAGCCCTCTGTTTTTCCGTGGAAATTACTAGCGAACTTCAAAAAACAATTTACCCTACTACCTTTATCACAAATCAAATAAAATTTGTCACTTATAATTCAAAATAGATGAGCTTTTAGCCGATGCAATTTTTTTTCTGGGGAAATTAGATTGTGCTATATGAGAGAGCGTTCAAAATTGCGATATTTCGTGAAATCAGACAAGCGAAATTGTGTTACCGACCGTGACAGGCAGCACTGTCATTGAAGCCCAAAGCAACCAACTGAATGAAAATATATTTAATTGTTACCATATCTATGTTTAAAATAGCTGCCAGTTGTAAAGAATTTAAAGTTAAGAGAATCAAGATTTCATCATTGATCACTAGGGGCTACGCAATTTTTGATCTAAAATCCTTGAAATGAACTATTTGTCATTGTTGTTATGGTTGCTAATTATAAACAAGTTGTTATCCCAGTTATGGGGAAATTACCCACAGCCTGTCTCACGCTACGCAGCTTAGCATTATAGCGTTTTCATCTTCTTTTCAGAGAATAACTGAAACAGACTGCTCATTTGACAGGTTAGATAAATGCAAGAGTCTTGAAATTGTTGCTTTAAGCAATTGTTTAAAAGACATTTCAAATCATTGTTCTAATTGGTCATTTTCTGGAGTGACAACGGAAAGTGAACTGATACTTGCTAGAGTGGGTATTTTCGCCAGAAGGAGAAGCTGAAATTAGACACAATCTGCGCACACCACAGGCGTGAACTCAGACTTGGCTGGCGGCGAAACTCTTCGAAGTCCTGTGTGCCGCAAATCTTATCCCGACATCGAGCAAATGGAAAAGCGGATCGCGGAATTTCGAAAAAGGTATCGGAGCATATCTTTAGTACGACGGGGAAGTTTTTTCCAGTTGGATCAGGTGAGCTATGCCGTTTCAGATTAGAGATAACCGTTTTCAGAACTGAATACTGTTTTAGAAAGGCCAGAGAAAATTGTGGAACTGAAACTGGTTGTTTATTTCAAACGACCATGATTTTGGCAGTGCAGATTCAGGACTTGTTTATATGTGTCTTATTTTCTTATTTCTGCCAAATAGTATCCATGTATAACAGAGCAAAAGGAACCAGTTTTATCATTACGTGTTATGAATTTTCACGAAAGCTTGCTCTTGGTTGACTGGAATTTTTTTCTCTCGTTAATAGCCCCTTTTTACGCGTATTTGCTCTCGCTTGAAATCTGCGGGACGATTAATCCTTGAATAAGAAGATATTTTAGTATCTTTTTAAAAAAAGGTTGACACTGGCTAAAATATTGCGTTGGACGTTTCGGCAACTGCTGTTGCCTTCTTCAGCAAAAGATAAAACTGCAAAAATCTAACGGCGTCCTGATGGTACACGGTGATTAGCACACACCGTGTACCATCAGGACGCCGTTAGATTTTTGCAGTTTTATCTTTTGCTGAAGAAGGCAACAGCAGTTGCAGAAACGTCCAACGCAATATTTTAGCCATTGTCAACCTTTGTAATATCTTCTTATCCAAAATTTTTAACATGCCTGGCTACACACCAAACGTGATTAATCCTTGACTTTCATTGTATAAACACCAGTAAAGTACCAGAAGAGCTTTCGGGCGTAAACATGATATCTTCACACATGTTATTCATGTTATTTTCACCCGTGAAAAGAACACCATTGCTATGGTTACACAATCCATTAAAAGGTACAAAGTGATAACCTGGGTTTACATTTCGGCACAAATATGCGTGATTCTTTGTTTTTCAGCTTTTATTGTTTAGGGAGACAAGGGTTTGTAAAATTTCATGGCTTGGCGATCACGAAGCTGATTCGGGTCTGCTTTCTTGTAAACGAAACTTTAATACGACCAGGCATCCCGGGTTCATGTAGAGGTTATTTTTTCACTCTTGGTAAGCCAACCTGGGTTTGTGTAGAGAGCTCCTTAGTCAGAACTGTTTAGGGTGTGAGTTAGGTCTTTAAAGAATTATAGTGGTAACTATACCCAACCCCCATCCTACAAAAATCCTTCAACTCGGAAATTCCGCCCTACCTCCACTCAACGGTTCAATTATACGTCATTTGACATTTTTTTCAACGATATTACCTCTTGCCTTAAAATTCCAGAATTTTTTTTAAAGAAATGCCTCTTGTTGAATGCCCATGGTTCTCTTGTATTTTGAATCCTAGGAACCATTTGTTTGATATGGGTCACTTTATTTGATCATTTGAATAAAATATTTCTATTCAAGCATGAGCGTTAGTTTTCACGTTTCGGGGAAAATTTTGTTTGAAGGTGACAATTGTTCTGTTTGTACCGCCAGGCATTTGCAGAGACTGCAGAAAAAGTGTTTTGGAAAGCTCAGTTTCCAGAGTTGCTGCTATCACGAGTACTGATATGGAGGAAGGAGCAGCATGTGCCACGCCCTTGGTAGATTTAGAGTCGCTTTCACGCACAATTGGCCATGTTACTTTGGTATGGACGATAATCTTATAATACACTGTTAGCGTAACTATTGTTATCTACTAATTTGCAGGTGCAGTGGAACACCGCTCTACCGACACTCGCCTAATACGAACACCCCGATATTACGGACGATTTTTTTTGTCCCAAAGAAAAGCTCCTATTTGGTCAATAAAATTGACCCTCTTATTACGGACACTCGTTGATGCGGGCAATGGATACTTTTCCGAATCCAGGTGACAAGCTGGTCAACCCCGCTATTCGGAAAATATTCAAAGAAAAACAACAGTAAAGTAGTTTTAGTCCGAGAGTACTGAGTGAGTAGATGTGTGTGCGGTTTCCATAGTTTAAACTTGTCCCAGTTCAGTTACAATTACACTGAGAAGAAACTAAACAGTGGTTTAGTGCAGTTAAAAATTTTCGCTTGATTGCTTGTACAAAATTTTCCAAGTAATGTTAAAAAAAACGAGCAGGAGTGTTTTATCGGGTTTAAAAACACGAGGAGCAGCCGAGTGGTTTAAGACCCGATAAAGCACGTGCTGTGAGTTTTTTGAACGGCTTCAAAAACATTCCACAAAAAGCGTGTGTCTTGGGAGTACGAACAAAGGTTCAAATTGTGAGGGGATGATATTAGCATACAAGAAAAACAAGCTATGCCTTATCAGTATTCTTTATATAAAGAATACTAACGAGGAGTGTTTATCGGGATATATTGCTCATGCACGTGACGCTTTGTCGGTGTTTTGATAGGCTGTTTAGCTCATGAATTATCAATGAGGTTTTAAAGGATATGATAAATGACTTTAAGGTTTCCGTAGTTTAAATTTATTAACGCTAAAGTAAAATTTAAACACTTTGTTCCCGTAAAATTGTCTGCCTTAAGTATTTTTAAAATGAAACAAGTGTCCTTAAATTTATATCTCAGAGCCCGTTTAATGCGGACACCTGGAAAATACAGACACTTTGGCATGTCCCCTTAGTGTCCATATTAACGGGGTTCCACTGCATTTGGATTTGAACTGTTTCTTCGCACGCTGACACTTTGTCATTGTTATTGTGTTTTTGTTGTTGTTGTTATTATCTTATTTTCGTTAGCGTTACGGAACAGCATTTCGTCCATAATCTGATCAACTTTTTTTTTTTGCATTAGGAGGACTCAGATAACGAACTGCCTGATTCAACACCTACACATCACTTTGCAGCAGAGACACTACGCAGTGCGTACAAGCCATCGGAGAGCTCGGGCGATTCTGATAACGAGACGATACGCTCCGCAGAGAGCAGTAAAGACAAGCTAAATTAATTCTTATCGAGCAGAAATATCAGTCCTATCAGGTCTAAGCTAAAAGCAACGTGGCAGTTGACCAAAGAAAGGACTAAGCGTCATTACGTCAGGAAAGCGCGCCAGGTTGTCCACGCCGTAATCGAGGAAATTGCACCAGAGGATACATGGAGTCTATGGGAGGCCTTGTTGTCATCAAAAGCATGCGAGTTCCCACTGGACACTAAAGACCATACTCATGTGACACTTATTGAGTCCCTCACTGAATGCTACAACAATGCTGGACACTGGAGCACACTGGACAAATCCTTTCTATTTTGGCTGACAAAATTAGCTTCAAAATGCTGAAGAAATGGATACCTGATCTCACACGCTACAGGTTCAACATTGCCGGACATCACCAACTTCTTCATGGTTGTGGAGCCGTGGTGCCGACTACCCAGCATACTCGGATGTATGTAGCGCCAGGGCAGCTATGCCACTTCCTGAACTTTATTACAAGTACGCACATCATCCAGGACCTTCATTTTGGTGAGAAAAAGCTGAAACTATCATCTAATGAGGAACTGACGATACCGAATGTCATACGAAGTGTCATTCCGGCACAGATCATTATGCAATACGAGGAGCTATGCAGTGAAGAGGGTTTCAAACCAATGGGATGCAGTACTCTCTACAGAGTCATCTATGTCTGCTCTGCCTCTGTGAGGAAATCATTACAGCGATTGGACTATGTTGGTGCACAGGGGGCCAAGGCATTCGAGGAACTTGAGCTAGCTGCTGAGAAACTCGGTGATGACTGCGGCCTGGGTCTGTCTTGGGCTAAAGATGAGAAAGAGAAGCTCAAAGTAGCTTAACGGTATCTCAAAGGGGATTTCAAGGTAACCTTATGTTGTTATTGTAATTGCAAGATGCTGCATAGATATGTAAAGAAACTGGACATAGACAATTAAAGTCAATGTTCCAAGAACCGATTTATATTAAAAACGAATTTCAACAATTGATACAAGATTGCTTCGATGTTACCTAATTTTACATTTGATTTTACTTCATTATATGACTTTCGTTTGTAGTCGATATAATGCGCGCTGTGATTGGCTAATTCTAGGGCAATATTCTGCGTAATGGCCACGGGCCGATTACGGGCCCGTAAAATAAAGCGAAAGGAAGTTAAAAATTAAAAAGTATTGCTTTTTTTCTGAAAACTGTAGCGACTGAATTGAAAATGATGCATGGACACTCTTAAAGTGAATTCTATTACCCTGACGAGCCTTTGTTTGTTTGTTTTTATTTTTACAAGCCATATAATAAAGTATTGATTAACCTCGAATGTTCGGTTAATAAGTAGTCAGCATCGCAATAGACCTTTTTCGCTTGTACATTTTGTTTTCCCAATACAGATCATGTGATGATACTCAGGAGATTTAATCCTTTGTTTTGTTCATTAAAAAGGGTACATGCAAGCATGAATATGTCTGCATGTACTCTTTTTAATGAACAAGACAAAGGATCAAATCTCCTGAGTATCATCACATGATCTGTATTGGGAAAACAAAATGTACAAGCGAAGTATAAGTATAAGTATAATTTATTTATCGTCAGGTACACGAGGAGTGGTTGCCCAATCTCCCGAGCCGGAGGCTCATGATAAAAGTGACTGACTAATATTACATTTACAAAGTTTAAAATTCTTAATCTAAATCATTAATTATCACGTTAAACTATTACAAATGTATATTTAAGCGGACGCTACGTACACGCAGAGGTGTCGTATAGTAATTGTATCATACTCAAAATAGCTACAATGAATACAATGAAAGATCGATTGGATATTAGAAATAAAGGCTATGTATCAAAAAGAGGGCTTATGCTGTAGTTACTGTTAGTAGTAAAGAACACTTTCAACAAAAAATAAAATATTGGCTTCTTTTGTGTTCATTCTCAGGTTCATGTTTCCAAAAGCTCTGCTGTCCCTGATCACTGTAGAGCATGCGCTCTGAGTGATCCTGATGAGCCAAACTATTCCGTGACTTGTGACCACGTCCACTGTGACAGCTGCGACCGCTGCTCGCTTGTTTCGTCTGTAGTGAGAGATATTGAAGAAGGCTTAGTAACGTTTAAATGCCCGGACAATGAGAAAGAGAATTGGCTTTTGTTATTTCCCAGGCCAAGCAGAGTATTGAATGCTGGAAGGCCCATTTATTGCGGTCTGTAAATCAGGATGAATGCAGACTTGACATCTTGAGCAGCCTGGGCACCTCGTCCATTCTTTTAGTGCTTGACTGGGCGGTGAAATATCTTCCACGTAAGTACCGGGAAAGCCAGTCTGATTGGTTTGGGAGAAGAGGTATATCGTGACATGTAGCAGTGACAATTAAAAACAACAGCCGTGAAATGGAGATGATGACATTCGTTCATGTTTTTGAGAGTGCTGCAGCCCAAGACAGTAGCTCGGTCTTAGCGATACTTAATGACGTCTTCAGTCAGCTCAAGACTATTATGCCAGAACTGCAGACCGTATATATTCGAAACGACAACGCTGGATGTTATCACTGCACGCAGACCCTGATTACGGTTCCTCAGATTGCCAAACGTCATGGCCTTCAGATCTCTCGGATTGACTTTTCGGAGCCACAGGGAGGGAAGGGCGCCTGCGATCGCAAGGCAGCCCCTATAAAGTCGCACATGGCGGACTATCTAAATTCTGGACACGACATTGAGACTGCTGCACAGATGAAGGAAGCTATCGACTCTTCCAGGGGTGTGCGCGGCGTAAGTGTGAGGGTGTACAGTCCTCCCATTGTTCCATCCAGCAAGTGTTTTAAGTGGGAGAAAGTGAGCTTTGTCAGCAACCTTTGCTACGGCCAGGAAGGGATAACAACGTGGAGAGCCTACGACATTGGCCCTGGGAAGAGTATTCCCTGGACAGAGTTCGATGTCCCTGAACAATCGGAACTTCCGTTAATAGAGATCAGACCCTCGACCAGCGAGACAATCACAAGCTTCGTTCCAGTAAGACCCAGACGAACAGGTGGCCGAACGCCTGTTACTGAGGTAGAAGGCATTTCCGACTGCCTTGTAGATGAGTCATCAGATGAGTCAAGCGTTGATGTTGATGCTGCTAACAATAGGCCTTTTGCAACAGTTGGTCACGTGACCGATAATTTCTAAACTTTTAGCTACAGCAAAATGAATTTCAGAGCTAGAAAGAGCATGTTTTAAATAACCAGGACACCAATTTTCAGACCAATGCCGTATAAGGTTGAGATTTAATGACGATTTGAATATTGCAAAAATTAGAAGGTTTTGTATGGAAGCGAGGAAGCTTTGCCCTCCAGAAACCTTTTCTGTTATTAATCACTACCAAAAGAAGCTGCCGGCATATAACCATTGGAGATAGAAAGAGGGGTAAAATATTAGGAAAAATGGAAATTTCTAGGCCCTTACACCGAAAGGCAAAGATTTTATGGCAGCTTGAAAACTTGCAAAATTACAAGGATTTGTATGGAAAACCACTGGAGCGTGACTGGAGGGCAAAGCGACTTCTTCTCATACAAATCCTTCTAATTTTTAACGTCCATAAAAATTCCCCCTTAAAAGATATAAACCTGAAAATTTGCATGTAAGCTTATTTGGAACTGTTCTTTCCATTTCTGATAACATTTTGCATTACCAATGATTAATCAGTGTGTTCTTGAAAAACACGTCACGTGACCCACTGTTGCAAAAGGCCTATTGTCGATTATTTACATGCCCAGAAGAGGGATGTATCAAGACGTTTGTACGGCATTGGTCGCTTGTTAAACATTTGGCCTGCGGAAAGCACAAGCTTGCTCTAGAGCTCGAAACTCTCTATGACAAGGCTATGATAGAATACGCCTCTAATCTGGAATGTGGCGTGAGTAAATGCCCAACGGTTCTGGAAGTAGGTAGACCATCACTACAAACTGTGCACACAACTCTTCCGATGGGATGGGCTCTGAAATCGACACATTCCTGTCGTACAAAGTTTACTGAAAACCAAAAGCAGTACCTTAATGCCAAGTTTCAAATTGGAGAGGAAGAACAGGGAAGAAAGCCGACCCGACTGAAGTCGCTAAAGCCATGAGGACAGCAAAAGACGGCAACGGGGTGAGACTATTTAGCTATGACGATTTTCTCACAAGCCAGCAAATCAGCAGTTACTTCTCTCGCCTTGCTGCTAAGCGAAGCGTCGAGGTAGATGAGCCTGATAGTGAGAACGAGACTCCAAGAGAAGACTTTCAGAGTGCACTTAGTGACATGGTTTTGCCTGAAGTCAGCATTCAGCATTCAGATCCAATCACATATTACTCTTACAACATTTGTGAGTTAGTGTTAAACTCCAGGCTTGGTTCCTTTTCTGTATCAATGTTGCGGGGTATCTGTGAATCTTTTGGGCTTGACATATCGGAAATTACAGTCAAAAGGAAAAAGCCATTTGTGGCCTTGCTCTCAAACCTGGTACAAGGCTGTAGCTGTAGCAAGCGCTCGTAACTGTATACTATACTTGTTATTACTGCCTGACAGCTTGATTTTATCGTATCTGGCCACCAAACGATTCTCGTCATTTGTTGGAGAAACATCGAATTATTTGACAAATGATTATGAAGTATACTGATATGAATACTTCTGTATGGACAACTCGTAGCCGGAGTTTGAACAATTTTGAGTTTTCGCATTTTTGCTGCTAATTTTCGATTTTGTTTGATTCTTGTAGACATTCACTCTTAATATGTATGACTGAAACGTATCTGGTCTTAAACACACACTTTTGTGTCTTGTATCTAAGTTAGTCGTTGGGAAGATTTTTAAGGTGATTCCCGAGTTTTGCATTGCGCATTCCTACTGCGCACGATTTTTGCGTCATCAGCGCGCGCACATGAGCGCGCGCGCGTACAAAACATAAGAGATTTCTATTAAAACTAAGCTCGATAGCGAGATAAAAGCTCCTTTTCTCTTAAACGAGCACGGTGACCCCCACTTTTTATTTTATAAATTCAATGAGAACAATATCCGCAATAACTGAGAAAAAATTTGGCAGAAATCTATGGCTAGTTTTTTGACAAATGAAATAAATGCTACAGGTAGAGATGTAATGGGCCCAATAGAGCAAGTCCAAATTATGTTTCCTTTAAGGGATAAAAATATCAATTCATGATGCAGGGTATTTAAAGCCATTTTTTCTGGGACGTAGATGAATAAGCAATCAAAGAAAGTCGAACACTGTGTGATATAACACGCCGCATTGAAAAGTAATCGAGCTTATTTGTTGCGCACTGAGATAACCAAAAGTCACTTAAATAACCATATTTGTCAGCATCGTGGCATGAAAACAAGCACGGTGACCCCCTCTTTTTATGACGTTTTTAACATCTCCTTGTACTGTAATGACACCATACCAAGTTTTATTGGAAATCTATGGCGGGTTCTTTTACCCGGGAATCACCTTAAGAATCGTTTGTACAAGACATGTAAGCTGACTGAAACACAGTGGTGTAAACAAACCACTTATAAGCTAATACACCGCAGGAAAAAAAAAAATAAACAAGTCAACCCAGGGCTTCACAATTCTGCCCTTGGCTTGTGGCCTTGGGCAGTATTGTTAAGATTTCGGTTACAGTTTATCACTACTTGGACTTCCATATGTACGCATGCAAAAATATTATACAAAAGGACACTTTGGTAAAACAAGGATAATGATAAAAGGAAAGAAAATAGTTATACATGTAAATAGCACGACTGGGCAACGAGAAGACTGATAACCGCTGTATTTTCATCGACCTTTTCATTGAGCTTGGGCGGAAATAATAGATCTGTCTGTCACGGTCTGTCATGGTCTATCACGCAATCTCACTTGATTTCACAATTTTGTGCAAGTTTAAGCGCTCTCAATTAAAAGCCCATCCCCAAAGGGGTTTGATCTCTAAGTTTCGTTTAATTTGGGATAAAGGTGGTAGGGTAAATTGTTTTTTCAAGTTAGGCAGTGATTTCCGTAAAGAAACATGGG
This sequence comes from Platygyra sinensis, assembly GCA_019787425.1. Lineage (NCBI taxonomy): Eukaryota > Metazoa > Cnidaria > Anthozoa > Scleractinia > Merulinidae > Platygyra > Platygyra sinensis. Next base: position 18,552 of record JAHPZR010004367.1, read on the forward strand.
GTTTCTTTCAGATCTCGCACGATGTCGGATTTTTTTTTTCAAATGTCATAGAAATTACAGTATAAAACCTGGAAAAGTTGTCAAATAAGCTGATAGCATGTAGATATCGTCTGGTTTTATACTTGAGGCAAGCGCTTCTCTTTAAAATTGCTAATTTTCAAGCCTGATTTTCACACATCGGGCCATTAAATCTAGTATCGCCATTTTCCGCCAAAACAAAAATCTAGCTGAGAAATGAACCACATATCAATGAATAGTTCAATATAGCCGGAGTTTGAGCGAATTTGGATTTTCACATTTTTGCCGTTTATTTCTGATTTTGCTTGATTCTTGCTGACACTCACTCTTAAGAAGCAGAAAACATGTACCATGTTTCTATTGAGTTATAGAAACACGAGTGGAAGTTTGGGAGAACGAGAAATGCTATGGGAACACGAGACGCCGGCAAGTGTTTCCACAGCTTTTTCGAGTTCTCCCAAACTTTCACGAGTGTTTCTATAACTTATAGAAACACAGAGAACATGTTTTCTATTTCTTTTAGAAAACACTGCGGTGAAAAAGAGAAAAACAACTTGTTAACTTTGATAATCAAAATGTAAATTCTCTTTGCTCATGCCGTCATTACGTCTACATCTCGTTCTAGTTCTGTGTCTCCATTGAATTATAGAAACACGATTTTTAACCAATCTGCGTACTTTCTTTGGGCTGTTTTCTAACAGTAGTTAATGAATGTATGGAAAACAGATATTAAGTGACTTGCAGTGTTTTCTTATCTAACTTGAAAAGCTATGGAATCATGATAAGTGAATAAAGATGTTGAGCTCAGTAATGAAATTGATCAACATGACACAAGCGTGGGACAAAGAAAAATCAGAGTCCCCGATAGGAATTAAACCCATGACCTCTTGTCTGGTGTTCTGGAGGTCACAGATTCAATTCCTGTCGGGAACTCAGATTTTTTTTTTTTTTTTTTTGCTCCACCCCTGTGTCATGTTGATCAATTCACCTTTCACAACTATGAAATTGATACGAGGAGTACTGTGAACAGGACCGGCCACTCCCTGAATATAAAAATGGTTGTGTTGAATGTGATAGTAATGCTTACAATTTTTTATTGATCATCATATTGGCACATAATGCCACATGAAATTTAGATACATATTTGATTTAGTTATTAGTTTCCATCAATTCTTGTTCACAAAACAGTGACTTCAATCATGTGCAAGTTTGGTTGAGGTTAGTGTTGTGCAAAATACACTCCACCCAAAACAACCATGGCTAGAACAAAGTTCATTCATGAGCTACACATATTTTTGCTTTGTAGAGTAACTTGTATGACAGAATGGAAGAGAGAGATTTCTAAAGTTCCCTCTGGTAAGTATAAATAATTGTAATAGGACTGAGTAGAGTACAATTCAGGGAGTAATCGGACGAGTAATTTCAAAATCTACTGAGCATGCAACGCAAGGCCGATTTCACATTGAGAGCACGATCATGTAGCCCTGAATTGTACGACGCGAAGTCTTATCACTAATTAATCGTAACGATAACACAATTCGAGAAGAATATGAGAGTAGTACTATCAACTTCTAAGGGTGCCTTCGTTTGGGATATTCCGGAATAAGAATTAATTCCAGAATATATTCTGGAATATATTCCGGCTATTTTGCTCTGGAACAGAATAGCCGGAATAGAAATCCAGGTATTCCGTGATGAGAATAGCTCCCAAACAAACGCGTATCGCATTATTCCAATTATTTTTGTTCCGGACTAATCCCAAACGAACGCGCCCTAAGCTACATGCTTTGAAAGATAACCCATTCCAGTGCAACTAGCACGCAGGCTTGATGACGCGTACTGTCCAATTACTCCGGCATGATGCATACAACAGTCCAGTTAATGCTCAAATCAGGGCTGCTGGTGACCAATCAAATTCAAAAATTTTTTATAGTTATGATTAAAACAGTTATTGTTTAAAGATAAATTACATCGATTGGCAGTTCTTGATTGAATTTGCAGTTCTACATGTAGTTAATTGCATTCCAGCTTATTCCAGTCTGTTTTTTCTCTCTATAGAGGTTTTGCACGGCACCCATGTTGCATGCCAGGAATAATAGATTCTTTTTCCAATGGGGAAAAAAAGTTCTTTCTAATGCAAAACATTTTCTTTGTTCCTGCCATGCAACACGGCTGCCGTGCAAAAGCTCTATTAAAAATGAGAAGTGGGTACAGGGTGAGGGTCAAGACGAGAGGAGACTGGGACGGGACAACTCCTTCTCATCCATGCCCCCATTTTGCATTGTGGAGATTATTGCTCGTGAGACCCTAAAGGAATAGATCAGACCTTAAACAGTCTGAGATTCTGGATGAGAAACAAGTTTTTCTTAGTTCAGGACTTGTGTAATTAAAAGCATTCGATTTTTCAAAATAACGAGAACATTGCTATTATGGAAGGAACCCCCAAAGGCATTACCCAGCTCAAATTAACTCCCTTTTGTTAATGGCCCTCAATTTGTGTTTTAGTTCCTCTACCCTCTTCCAAGAGAATAGGGATACGAATTCATGTATGCTGAGTTCAAAAGATCACAAGTGTTGCTTCACATCTCTTCTTCATTATCAAGTAAGAATATTGCAGTTTTGACACCGTTTAGTGAAACCATGTAAGCAGTGCCAAGCACGGGAAAACATGTAGCTAGTGCCAAGCGCGGGAAAACATGTAACCAGTGCCAAACGCAGGAAAACATGCAACCAGTGCCAAGCACGAGAAAACATATAACCAGTACCAAGCGTTGAAAACATGCAACCAGTGCCAAGCGCTGGAAAGCATGGAACAAGTGCCAAGCGCGGGAAAACATGTAACCAGTACCAAGCGTGGAAAAGCATGCAACCAGTACGAAGCGCGTGAAAACATGCAACCAGTACCAAGCGCGGGAAAACATGCAAACAGTAACAAGCGCGGGAAAACATTTATCATGTGCTAAGCGCGGGAAAACATGTGTCTTGTACCAAGTAAAGGAAAACATGTAACCAGTGGTGCAAGCGAAGGAAAACATGAAACCAATATGCTCAGTTTGTGTTATCGCATGGGCCCAAGGCATTAAAGATTAAATTCATGACTATTTTCAGAGTTTTCACAAAATTTATTATAACTTTGAAAATACAAGTAAAAATAAATCCCTAATTACTTGAGAGCACTTGCGATCACCTGTTTATCACATTAAGGGCAAAATTCTGTTCAAAGGACAACTTTCAAGGTTTTACCATCGCGTTAACTTGTTTGCCGGTTGTGTGTGCTGGCCTTAAATGTACACACAAAACACTTCTTGTTGTTTCCAAACTAATAAATTTATTAATAAAAATAATTCATCTATTTACACAAAAACAAACAAGGCAATGTTTAAAACTTCTTTTCTACAAGCAACAATCCGCGACACAGTACAAGAAGCTGTTTGACCTCATAGCTCAAGTTACATATCTGTGAAATACAGATTAGGAAGTGAGCTGACAGTCCATTTATCCAGTGGATGTTGTGTTTTGAACTGGCAGAACTGCCAAGCTTCAAGTTTGGTTCCCAACTCAGAGAAGCTTGTTTCATTGATATTGACATCGTTTTGCTGCAAGCACTGATTGTCCCTTAGAGGTCTGTAAAGAAAAAACCACATCAAGTTTATCTGACAACCGAAATTTGTATGTGGAGAAACGTGGAAATTACGCATTGACATAGAAAAAAATATTTTCACTTTTTTTCACTGGAATATCTGACAAGGATCCTTTTAGGAAAAGCGCATTTAAGGCTGGTTTTCACTCTCGAAGGAGTCGGAGTCGTAAGCGGAGTCATAAGCTCGACGGAATCGGAGTCGGAAGAATCAGAACGTTTCCATTACTTCCGTTTCCGTTTACGACTACGTCCCTTATGATCCAGTGAAAACTAGGTTTCAGGAATCGGAAGCAGAAGCGTCAGAACCAGCCAATTGCAAGGCCCGGAGTTGAACATTATCACTGGTTTATTTTACAGTTTCTGCTTGCGACTCCGACAATGCAGTTTTCACTTGTAAGCGACGGAGTCATAAGCAGAATCAGTGCTCAGCTTCTGACTCCGTCGGTTTGATTTTCACTAGATCGTAGCGCTCTTCGCTTCTGGTTGCGACTCCGACTACGACACCGTTGCTTGAGAAAACCAGCCTTAAAATATCGCCTCAGAGAACGGATGTGTATTTACCTTAAGCTTTTGTACTGTAGTTTCCATTCTTCGCTTGTAGCGAGCTCGTTTTCATCAACGTGTATATTTTCTTCAAGGAGTAGATTGTTTTCTTTCATCATCAATGCTTCCATTAGTAATCTCTGAGAAATACCCTGAGAGTCAGGAATACGAACGCGATCTATATTCCGTAACCTGGGAAGAAAGAAAAGGAAAAGTTGTAGAAACTTTTGGAAAGTTTAGCGAGAAGCTAAATCGAGTGATCTCGTTACTTTAAACCTTTTGGCCTTTGCCTTTTCGTCCCTTTTCGATTTGTAACTGCTCCAAGTAATTCCCATTCTAATTTAACACTTGTTTGCAGTAAAAACTATGAGAGCTTTCAAAAGCCATCTGTTCAAGAGAATTTATGTTTTCAGACTGTGTTTTTTCCATTGTGACATAACAAAGGGAGCAACAGCACGTGCAGTATATCAGCGAATCAGATGGAAGCGCGCGCAGTAGTTTGTTTGTGTTTTGATTGGTTCCGTTGACCCATGAAAAAGAAATGATAGCGAGGCTGATAAAAGAGTAAGCAAAGGAACATGCTTCTATTAAAACAGTGCGTCCATTGAAAGAAGTGAACTCCAACCGCTACCGTTTCTTACCAAACCCTAACCATTAGCCTCGGAAGCAAAGGAAAGTCGTTTTATTTGTGATAATTGAAATGACATGTATTTTGAAACTTGCGCGTGCTTACTATTTTCAAATCTATCAAAATTAAAATCAAAATTATCTAATCAAAATGATGCCGCTTCTTTCGTGACAAAATCTACAAAATACTAATCATTTAGTCAACACAATAACGTTTTCTAAAAGGAAACTAATCGATAAGCACTTCAATTCATCCTCGCAAAACCGAATAAACTGAAAAAAACAATGAAATCTACATAAGCACAATTTGTATATCTTTACATCCCAGCATCAAATAGCCAATACTGTCTCAATACTGTAAATTTCGGAAAGTAACGACTCTCGTGAGTTTTGGAAATGGCAGCATTTGGGGCTCGTTAATGTCGGGAAATTTTTACTATCGGGGTCGTTATTATCGAGGGGTCGTTACTATCGGGTAATCTTTATCGGGAGGTCGTTAATATCGGGGGCTTGTTACTATCGGGGGGGTCGTTACTATCGGGGGATCATTACTATCGGGGGATCGTTACTATCGGGGGATCGTTACTACAGGGGGTCGTTTCTATCGGGGTGCTGTTACTATAGGGGGATCGTTACTTTTGCGGAGCACAAAACTTCATCTAAAGTTGACGCGGCGGAGCTTTCTTTTCAAAATAAAAGATGGGAACTTGTAAAAACTGCCCTCATGCAATAGCAGGAAGTACACATGAAAACTTCTTCGTTCCAGTTTAAAGTTTTGTTGCCGCCAGATTGCAGTTGGGAGCCTGGGTCTGTTACTTTCCCCGTTACATCCCATGCTATTTTGAATTAATTTACCTATTTCACGTTAGGTTTTTGTCTGTTTGAATTTATTTGTTCTTGTATTTTGGTGGCGAATTTAATAATCTAAACTAAACTAAATCAACGGAACGAAACAACGAAACGAAACGAAACTAAACTAAGCTAAACTAAACATAGCCTGCGTGGCAGGCGTCCGAAGGGGAGGGAAAGAGGAAAGACGAGTCAGTGAAGCGCGAGAAAATCGGACGCGGGAGGATCGCGCGCGCGGTAGGGGACGCCTGCAAGGATGCTATTGGTTTCTTCATTACGCCCTCTAATTAACTATGCAAAAACCACTCAACTGTGGAATGTCTAATCAAAATGATGCCGCTTCTTTAATTTCGTGACAAAATCTGTAGGAGCTAATGGGTTCTCGTATTTCTTGTTTTTGTTGTTTTGCACGAAAAAAATGAATTTTAAAATTTTAAGACCTCAGCTTCGGACGTTGGGAAAAGCGAGAAGAGGCCGGCCCAAAAAGAAAGCAATTGTAACAATGTTTGAGTTTGCAAGATAAAATCTAAAAGTAACATGTGAATAATGTGTGGCTGAAAGCTTGGAGAAATATATTCAAACCGTCGGGGAGAAAAGAAATATTCGGAGTTGTCTCAAGCGAATCGATCTCTGAATAGCTTTGGGAAAACAGTGATTGCTTCTTACATCGATTCACAGTCGGCCTAGAGTGCTTGTTCATGTTTCAACTGTATGCGACTCGCAAGCCACTAAACTGCTACTGAGCAGTGTTCTGCTTTAGTGATTGTAGAAATCGCTTATCTGTGGCACTTTCTGCCGATGCACAGACAACAATTTCCACCCTTCGATGTCTTCCAAACAAACTAGCTTCTGAGCCAAATATCAGGCAGTCAAATTCATGGCCTCGACTTCCATAATCTGGTCGCTAATAATTCTGAAAAAAGGTAACCTGAGTATCAGGCCTTTCTTAGCAAGAGGGTAGGGGTAGGGAAGAATTGAAGAGAAAGGCCTGACACAAACGTTTTTATTGGCTCATGTCGTACGTCCAGATTCTGGACGTTGCGCTGATTGGATAATTTACAAAGCACCCTGACGTCACACCACCGGAAATCAAAATTTCATACTGGCGTATTCAGTGAACTTACCTCGACGAGAACGAAAACTTCGCTAGATATTTATTTCTATGTGATCATGGAAAGCGACGACTTCAAGACGGCTCTTGAAGTCGCTCTACAGTTCTTTCCTGGAATTGAACTAAAAAGAGAGAACAGAAATTGTGCCTCGAAAGCCTGCTTGTCAAACGAAAAGACTTCCTCCTCAGAATTTTGTCGGCTCGGGATAACAGACTGGTTATTTCATCGTTCAGCTCTGAGGATTGGTCAGAAAACAGAGCTCTCTTCGTTCAGTGAGGGTCTTCGTTGAGTTCCTTCAGCTTCATTTTCACAAGCGCTGCTTGCCTTTGGAGTTACTTCAGTTGCGAGATCGCTAGCCTCGAATAGGAATAAAACTACTTGCTGTCAAAGGTGTCGAAGGTGTTTGTGGTCGGGAGCGCTTGAAGCTATAAGTCTTCCGCCTCGTCGAGTGCCCTACCACCCGCCAATACCTCCCGTAACTCAGCGAACATTCTGTAGCAATTCACTATTTTCCTAGTGCATGTTTTGCAAAGTACAGTCCTTTTGCCATCTTCACTATCTTGAATGACAACAATTCTCATCTCAAGCAATAATTCCACAAGAATTATAGGTTTTCACACAAAACATTAGAAACCTCTTTGTTAAAAGTTTCAGCAAACAGCGGCACTGTGGCGACGCACTTTCCATACTCTGAGTGAAAATTTTCGAGGCAAATTGTGCAAATATTCTCGGAAACCCGCGCGAAATTAAAAACAACTGCCGTTGCACGCAAAATTTATGCAAAGTAGACATGACAGCCGGAAATAATTCTGATTGGCTAATACGTACACTGACGCTTGTCACGCTATGAGGAAATAAAGACCCTTGTGTCAGGCTTTCTTTGCCGGGTGCTTCCTTCTCCTTCCCCGAGAGAGAGAAAAGTCTGATACTCAGGTTAGAAAAAAGGCGTTATTACTAACATCGGCTAACATATGATGAATTAGTTCAAAACGATCTCTTGATTTATCTGCCTTGTTGAATATAACCGTGAGAACACCGTGATGGTTTCGAATGACAGGTCGCTGACCAATCAGAAGGATAGATTAGGTAATTCATTAAATCTGACCAATCAGGATTTTTACGTTCGTCTGGTGGACGAAAAAAACAAAGAAAATAATGGCGTCCTTGCAGGCCGTATACCTTCTCCCTCCTGCGCTCATTTTGATTTTCCTCCCTGTCTTTCTACGGCCTGCCACGCAGGCTAAACTAAACAAAGGGGCTTTTTATGTCTAGATCGTGTTGTTGTTCGGTAGGAAAGCTAGCAAGTTTTTGTAATGTTAATCTCCTTTATTAATATCTCAGTGGGCTAGTCGAGTTTTCAATTTTTATTTAAAGAAACGTTGCCTTTAAATACCCTACTGTTTACTTTGATGAAAGGTTCCTGTAAGTAAGTTTCTGTTGCTTGATACAAGTTTTACGGTTTTTGTTTTAAAATGGCGAAACATGAACTGATGAAGCACAAAGTGACATTTCACAACGCTTGGTAGCATAAGCGATACCCTTCCTTGTTGTAGAGTGCATTAATTTTGATTAACAAATGAAGTACTTCCCGTAACTTTTAAATGACTCTTGATCAAAAAAATAATATTTTGAGCCTCATTTCACGTCTCAGAATTGCGAAGCCGGAAAGTGAGTATGTAGAGAAAACTTCCATTATGAATGTTCCACCTTGCCTCGCCACCTACGTGAATGCTTAAATTAAACAGGGTTTCGCGTGTTTTAGCTGCGGCAGCAGATTTCACTGATGATTTAAATAACCATTCCATTGAATGATTCCCTCCCTCTGAAAATCCAAGAAAAAGAACTAGACTAATATGGAACTTTTATATTTCTTACTGTATTCTTACTTCAACAGACTCGAGGCGAAAATGCTCCCTGGTCGCTGGCAATGAAACATTTTACAGAGCTAAGAGACAGTAAAGGTTGGTACAGGACGTGTGATGCCACTTTGCGACTGAACAGATCATTATATATACGTTCATTGCTCTTCCTGGATAAAAGTACTGCTTTGCAATGCAAGAACTGCTGCTGGTATAGTTAGCTTAACTGTGTTTATTTCGATTTTGTGTGTCTATGTTTGTCTGTGTCCATGACCTAAATATGTAAATATATATATATATTTTTTCTTTTAACTTGTTTTTCCTAACATTTTAACTCATAGGTTATTTCTAGTAGCTATCACCCCTATCGCTTCTGTTTTACTCCCTGTCTAATATTTTAATTTCTCTTCTAACTATGTGGTAAAATTAAACTGTTGTTGTTGTTGTTGAACAGCCCATCTTGTTATTAACCGTTTCTGCCAGAACATTAGAATATTATTTACGGATCTCTATCTTTGCTTTTTAGGAATTGTACTGATGGTTGGAAAAGTGGATACAAATGAAATGGTAAGTACACAAAATCACTCTTTAACAAGAGAAGATGAAGGGAGAGCGATTTAATTCCCCCATCTTGGCCTTATTCTCAAGGTAATCCCTGTCAAGTTATTTTTAGATCACTCCCTGCATCAGAAATCAGGTAATCTGTGGCGCGATGGACACTCACGTGGACAACCCAGTAGGCTTTCCACGCAACGCGCGTGGTAAATTGTCCGCGGGAGAACTGGATACCATATCTAAAAATAACTTGAGGTGTTACCTTGGATATCAGGTTTATATGGGAGATTGACTCTCTCACTCTCCATCCTCTCTTGTTAAGATTCAAAATGATCAGGACAGATGACAAAAACCAAGTTTCCAAAATACAGCCTAAATTTTCAAGGTGACTTACCAACTTTTATGATCTTAAAAAGAAACTGTTTACCTGAGTGTTTGCAACTTTTTTTCACCCAGAAATTTAAAGAAACAAAACAAGCTTTTGGTGTTTTCCCACTTGAATATCCTAAAAAAAACAAAAGGTTACAATTCGCCTGCTTCGCGAGCTCACAAAGAAAAAGAACTTCCTGTTAGCTTGTTAATTGCTTTATTTGTCTTCAAGTGTATATGACAGACTTTTTCATTTGCTTGATAAAGTCTCGTCAATTTAGTGATAAGTATAGCAAAAGATATTCGATAGCGATTTTCCTGCCCCATGTTTTGAAATACCAAAAACGTGAAATTTCAATTCCGGCGGGGTACAAAACCGCGCAACCCAAACCAGGAGACTGGGAATGATTGTGACGTCATTTCAGGACTTGAAGTTTCGAGGAAAACAGATTTTTCCGACATTTTTTCATTTTCTTATAAACAACGCAATATTGTACTATTTCTTGGCAAAACCTCCATTTTCAAATTTCTCCAGCGTAGTGTGGACGGGGCGTAAAAGAACTCTGAAATAGAAAGCGGTGTCTTGACGGGATCAGTTAAAGAAAAGGTATAAACATTGTACATTCAAGAAATTGACGAGTGAAGACAGAACACGTCAATCATTTGACTAGAAGTGTCGCTCAGTTTTAAGTCTACAAGAGACCTTCACTAGAAGTATTCACATTAAATGAGAAGCTTTATTTATGCTGACTTATAATTCATTCTCCTGTTTCTGAATTCGTGTTTGCACTTGGCCGGTGTTTGTAATAAGTAGAAAAAGTGGTGGTAGAAACCACCACCACTACCACCACAACCACCATTAATATCATCATTATTATTATTACTTATGTGGTTATCGTTCTGTTCAATCTCATTATTATTCCCGTAGTGCCACGTTAAAGAAAAGAGACCTCAACCAGTCAAGCTGGACTGGCCTTCGTTTAATGTCCCAGTGCAGAGATAATAATAAGCTTGCCCTCTAGCATGGCAGATTTTGTACCATGTGATCGTTTATTTCAAATGGTCTATTTGATACGTTTTCTGGAAGATATTGCTCATGTAGTTAGCCTCGTTAAGCTGCCTTAGATTTCATATCTTTTCTCTCACCAACATTTCGAAGAAAATAGGTGGTGAAGGTCACGTGTTCTGTGGGTTTGGTCGGTCACTTAAGTTGAGTTAGAGATCAGTAACGTGTAGGGTTGATCTCACAACATTCAATTAGCAACCAAGAATTAATTTCCCCAACTTCGGATGTTTCATTTATTATAGTACACTCAACAAAATTGCTCAAATTTGATTGGTCGAGAGCAGTACAATTAATCCCAAATTGTACTCCCTAGGAGTACCTTTTAGGTTTCCATGGAAACGACGCGTAATTTTGTTGAATGTACTATAAATAAAAAATCACACGACCTTGTCGTACAATTCGTGATTAATAGGTACTCGTGATTTTGAAAATTCTCAAATTGCACTCGCCTAAAGGCTCGTGCAATATTGAGAACTTTTAAAATCACTCGTACCTATTAATCCCGAATTGTACTCGAGGTCGTGCGATTTCCTATACAAATATGCCAAAAAAAAATTAAAGAGAAAAACAAAACAACGAAAAAGAAGTAATACCTGGAGTGGGGTTCGAACCCACGCGGACAATACGTCCATTGTAACTTAAGGTGGCTCAAAACAGTTTCCAGCACTTAAATTTTCGAAAATTAAGGTGGCACTGAACCCCATGTACTGAATTTTTTAAAAACTTTGCTAAGAAGTTTCATTTTATCCTGCTTATCAAAATTCTATAATAAGAAAAAATTCACCTTGCATTTTTGACATATAAGCGTTTAAAGCTGAAATTAAGGGTGTTTTTAGCTGGTCATAGTGTTGCTATGGTACCCTATTGTGTCACGAAAATAATACCAACGTGTTCACCAGTGATTGGGCAGTTTTTTGATACCATGATTTTAGCATCAATTGATAAAGAGTGATTATATTGCCACATCAGAATCTAAGTCTTGGAATGTGCTGGAAACTGTTTTGAGCCACCTTAAGTCCAACGCCTTAACCAATCGGCCATCCTGGCGTTAATAAAAATAGATTAGTTCACTGTCTAGTAGTGCCCACATTCAGGCAGATTGCAGCTATTAAAAACAAACGATCAAAATGGCCGGAGTAATTTCTCATTCTCAGGATGAAAACATGTGCATCAAATTAGTTCATCTGAAGCTACTAATCTATTCTCTGATGGAATTGAATCTGTTAACCTAGCCACGGAATCTTTTATTGTATCTTTAGAACATGTATGGAATTAAAGAGATCGAGTGACAAGTAATTTAACATTTGCAGACTACAGCAGACATACTGACACTCTTATATCCCTTAAGCCTGTGCAGCCCTATAATCTATTTTGTGACATTTGGCACAGTCTTGTTTTGGCGCTTATTATAACATCTGGCAATCGTAATTCCCTTAAGCCTGTTCAACCCTATCACTTATTTTGTGGCAGTTGGCGCAGTCTTATTTCATGTTTGTTTCTTGATATATACTGTACATTCATGCATGACTCAATGTGTAAGACTTTATAACTTCCTTTCGTCTGTGTTGCTGACGGCTAAGGAATTTGCAATTTAAACTGGAACGGCACGGGAGTTCCACTCAATATTAATGGCGCCTTTCTTTCAAGTACTTGTCAGGAGTTTAAACTTCGTGGCTGGTATGGCGCAGCGTTTCGTCTCGGCCAAGAGACTCATCAGATACTTTTCGAATTCCAGCAAACTCGTTGAACATCGCGCTCAAAGTCCCGTTCGCGAAGTCAAAATGTTAGTAGTCTGACCTTCTAATACAAATCAGTTAATTAAAAAAATCCGTTTCCCAGGGAAAGGAGTGGGGGGCTCTTTGGACCGGGGGCCTATTCTCGTACACAGACCTCGTTCTTTTTTTACTTTGGCCGTGGGAGATCTTGGCTTATGGTAATTTGTGAAGTACCGTAACCCGCTAAAATATTTTATTGCAGGGATTTATTACTGGCTGATATTTTTTCTGAGCTTTTGACGGGTAACCAGATCAAACTTGCCAGACTCCCCCACCCTCTCCCCACTCAGCCTCCAGATTTAATCCTAAAGGGCGAGTTACGCCCTGTGACCACACAAATTTTGGAAGAATTATTTTCTTTTATCTGATACCCACGGGGAAACTAAACACAAATGCAATGCTGCAATTATTACGCAATAAGGAGTTTGAGCAATGAGGACAGCGAACTCAAGGACAAGCTAAGGAGACTGCGCCTTGTCAAAATTAATTACATTTTTTTTGACTTTTAGAAATCTGGGAATTATTAAGGTCTATTCAGTGCGTTTGTCGGTTAAAGAACTAGCTCCAACTGAATATGAAAGCGTTTAACAATCAACTCCAATTCCAAAAAGAAATTGAAAAAAAGGAGCTCTAGTTTTTCAGTTTCTATCAAAAATGATCCTTGAATTTGGCCGGAATTTTACGTAGTTGTTTTAGTGTTAGGAATTGTGACAAGGATTATGTTATTATTATTATTATTATGAGCAAAGCCTCTGTTCCTTTTATTACTTGGTTGCTGCAGTTGTTCGGTGAAGCTCCGGAATATTATAACGATTCGATTCCTTCTTCCTCTAAAAGTGAAATTTTACAATCTAACTAAGACGTCTCACGTTATTTCATCTCAGAAGTTGTTTGTAGTAAAACGAGAGCTGGTCTGTCATTGATCATATTTTATTTCCTTATTATTTAGAATTGGCAATCAAATTTCACAGTTTTCCTCTTTTAACCCGCAAGATCACATGCAATATTCAAGAAGTTACAAGATCAAGTGATGTAAGTTATAAACACTGTCTACAGAAGGGGTTCTCCCGTTTTGCTTAAATGAGCAATTTACGTTTCAAATTTGGTGATTATATAATAAACTATAACTGAGGGATTCCCCCACTTTCATTTAATCAGCAGCTTACGTTTCGTTTTCGATGATTATGTGATAAACAAGTACGGAGGGATTTCCCCGAATGAGTTACGTCATCACCTGTTTGAGTTCTGTTATGATCCATTACACTGATAACATGGGGTCTGAATAGGGGTGCTGGAACCTCATTTCGTAGCTAAATTTTCGGCGATTTCTCAGCTATCAGTAAGGCCCATTCCAGTCAACCGAAAACCGAATGTGCTTGAGACAAAAGTTGAAAGGTTCAATTTCGACGCTGAATTTTTGCGCCCAATACTTTCGCATACTCGAAGTCTTTAGAGGCGAGTACACGTTTATTGTAAGATGGCTGAGAACATGAAGTTCGCGGGCGGGAATATGACGTCTCTAAATATAAAAGATACGAGATAGAAATTGTTTACTAAATGGTATGATACATAGGGGAGCTTCGGATCATCGGCTCCTGTTGTGGCCACTTGTAGATGTTTTGTTCCCTCCATTTAATGCGGAAATTTGCAGATTTTTTTTTAACTGAACAAAGTATGGGAAACTCACGCAGAACGAACCTTAAGGGCAAGACATCCCACGTGTGTTTTTTTCTACCCGCTAGTGAGGCGCAGTGGCCTCATGGGCGGCGCTGGCCTCCGGATCAAGTGGCCTGGATTATATTAATTGTTGACCAGGCATGAGGTCAAGATATGTGTAGATATTGACCAAGTTCTTTTCTTTTTGTTTATGCGTCGAGATCCATAAACACAAAAGTAAGAACGAGGCTAATATCTAGACTGTCTGGCTGAACAAGCTTGACCCAAAAAGGTTTATTATATGGCACAAAAAAGAAAAAGAAAATCTCCTGCGGGAAAGAAGGAATTCCGAGTGGTTTTGTTGGCTTCCTCTTGCCCTCTCCTAGGCAAGCCACAGTGCGGGGAAAAATTTAATACATTGTCAACGCTAGTGCGCGACGGTGAAGTTAAATAGTAGCGTTTCTTCACCGGAACCGGGAAGAAGACAAAGAAATATGCAGCTTAACTCCCCTGCAGCTGCATACCACTCCTAGTCAACTAAACAGAAAAATATTTAAAGAAGGCAACTGTTTTATCAGCTTGAATTAGAAAAAACCGTAAATGAGCTGACCTAGCGTTTTCAGAAAGTCTATGTCTTGAGAGTTAGCTCTTCGTCGAAGCCAAACATGGCATAATGATCTTGCTCCCGTAATAAAAAATAGATAATCCTCGACATTTTAACTTTGCAACGTAGCTAGATCAGCTTATTCACTCTTGTCAGCTTTAAGTTGTCAATTAGCTAAGTGCTTTAGATTCGCCTACACCGTACTTTTTTGTCAAGATCCTTATATAGCTGAGAAGTAGTCTCAGTTTAGAAATGGAGTCCAGCTGAGATTCAGTTATATTGCTTACAGTTTTAATTATTTCCTCTAGACTTGAAATTAAAAGTAACAGCAAAGTTATCAAGTCTTTGTAAGTATTACATGCTTGAAAATTAAATAATTTCTTCTTGTTTTACAACAGTACAGCGTAGGCGATAAATGTGATTAATGTAATAAAAACAATTTCTGATGAAACCCTACTTAAAACTCTTACAAAAATTTAACCAACAGGATCAGTGTTTGGTTTCGCTATTTACAAAGCTAACTGTAATCCTTACTAGTAAACAGCAACTTAAACTTAGACTTCCATTGGCCTTTGTGGTCGACAAATTTAGCTTTACAGTTTATAAACTTTTCATATCTTAATTTAATCGATCGACACTGACAATTCTTGACAAAATTCAAACCATAAAGCATGTTGTTTCTGATACTATTACTGTGTTTTCAAATCCTACTTTCCTCAAGTTACAGGCAGTAACAATTGAATTGTTACTGCCTGTAAGGGTTTTTTCATGTACATTATTTACAGATTGAGCAACAAATGTCGCTCGTAAAACAATATGTTTATCAGTTAGACCTCAGTTTGGTATTACAGTGCTTATTTTTCCTCACAGCGAAGATCGAAAGGAATTTATTGCTATCGTCATCTAAAACCCACAGACCAAATTTTGATTACGGACTAAGCTTTTTTTCCTGTAGGTTTAGTAAAGTTATTTGACTCCAGCACTCAACTGTACAAAAATAATTTGCAACCAAACGTTTTACAGAAATGATTGTATAGTTTGCTAACATGCAAACTATACAACGGATTACTCTAAAAAAAGTGAATATATATGAAAGAAAACTTAAACGTTTTGTTGTGCATTTCTGACCGAGGCATCTTCTTAGACATATTTAAAACTATCAAAAGTTAAACATAAATGTAAAATTTATATACAACTTAGCACCAGCAGTGAAACTCTCCGTTGAGATCATGGCATATTATACTTCTCATGAGATCATTCGCTGCCGTCCTGGCCCTTCTTGTCAACACCTGACAGAGGAAATAAGGAAAAAAACAAAAACAAAGTATATAACACTTGGCATGATGCATGATTAGTGGGAGAAGCCTATCACGATCCAAAATTGTGTTATAAATCATTCTTAAACTCATCAATTATTCATTAAGCTAAGACAAAGTAAATCACAACAGTGAAAAAGGGTTGGATACCCGGTTTTAAATTGGGATAGATTTTGATGATTCTTCTTCTCCGTTTACGCCTTAGCTTTTGTTTCGTTTGAAAAGCTATATTAACACCCGATTCGGTTCTGTCCTGGTGTACCGGTTCACAAGGGAATAACCATTGTTCTTTCTTTGTTTAGGAGTCATTTGTTAGCTGTTGTGTATTGTTTGGTCCTTTGTATCGGCGGCTCTTGTGAACAGGTACACGAGGACAGAAACCTCGAGTCACCGTTTCATCGGCTATCCAAATTTCCTTCAAAATAATCCGCTGAGCGTCATATTTCCAACTCTCTATCTCACTGTTTGGATTTCGTAATGAAACATCGACTCGCGTGTTTGATATATTACTTCCAGTATCTGAATATTACCTTTTCATGCTATATGTTGCGAGTTCGAATGCTTTTAGTGGTAGGTATAGTTTGAAGTCTAATCAGAACACAGGGATCTTGGAAACTCAACAAGATATATTTAATCCACACGAACGCAATATTTCCACACAGGACTTCTCAACAAGCACACGCTAGGCTTGTTAGTTACACTTGACTTTAAACACATGGCCTCTTGCCAAATATCCACGTAACCTCTGTTACACTTCCCAAACACGACCTCTGTCGATTACACGCGACCTTCGTCACACTTCAGAAAACACTACTGTAAAACTCCTCAAACACTCCTGGGATAAAAAACATCTAAACACTACACCGATTTACTTATATACTTTACAGCAAAACGTTTTAGAACTTTCCGGCTATACTAAATAGAGTATCATTACAATATAAACTATTTACAGCAGCAGACGTAAACGATTAAAATAAATAGGCCTTTTGCAACAGTTGGTCACGTGACCGATAATTTCTAAACTTTTAGCTACAGCAAAATGAATTTCAGAGCTGGAAAGAGCATGTCTTAAATAACCAGAACACCAATTTTCAGACCAATGCCGTATAAGGTTGAGATTTAATGACGATTTGAATATTGCAAAAATTAGAAGGTTTTGTATGGAAGCGAGGAAGCTTTGCCCTCCAGAAACCATTTCTGTTATTTATCACTACCAAAAAAAGCTGCTGGCATATAACCATTGGAGATAGAAAGAGGGGTAAAATATTAGGAAAAATGGAAATTTCTAGGCCCTTACACCGAAAGGCAAAGATTTTATGGCGGCTTGAAAACTTGCAAAATTACAAGGATTTGTATGGAAAACCACTGGAGCGTGACTGGAGGGCAAAGCGACTTCTTCTCATACAAATCCTTCTAATTTTTAACGTCCATAAAAATTCCTCCTTAAAAGATATAAACCTGAAAATTTGCATGTAAACTTATTTGGAACTGTTCTTTCCATTTCTGGTAACATTATGCATTACCAATGATTAATCAGTGTGTTCTTGAAAAGCACGTCACGTGACCAACTGTTGCAAAAGGCCTATTGCTTAGTCACCGTGACAAGGCTAATTAAATATGCACGAAACTTCTAGATCAAATTAGCATACACTCGAATGTTCCAAGTGACGGAAGTCACGCCACAATTTTTCGTAACACTATATAGAGGTTGAACTCCGACAAAAGAAGAGAGACTTCAGGATAACTTTCCTGCGCAAGCTCAGAACGAACCAATCAGACTGTGCTGTACATGTTGATGCACGTGGTAGGGCGTAAACTGCTCGTGCGAATGACGAATTCAACATGTCCGTCTACTCCACCAAGCACATAGTCCAGTCCCTGAACTCTCCTTTCTTCCTGCCTCGTATAGGGGCTGAACCCGGGCGGGCGAAGGAAGAGTCCAGGATAACTTGCATGGGCATACTCAGAACGCCGCCATTTCTTCCTCCCAAAACGGGAGGAAAAAACATATTTAGAAGTATTTTCCAGATTTGGCTTGTGGCGCGATTTTCTGAATGATAATATACAAGAAACAATTTCTGCATTCACATTGATTAAAAACATGTCATCAGAGTTAAAATTTGTGCTTGACACTGACTTATTTAACGTTTGAAACGACGTTAATAAACTTCAAAGACGTTTCGACCGAACAACTTAACGGTTTTTTAAAAAAGCCAACTGAGTGACGGCTTTCTAACGGTTCAACTTTCTAACGGCTTTTCTAAGGGCTTTCTAACGGCTGAACCGTTAGAAAGCCGTCACTCAGTTGGCTTTTTTTAAAAAAACCCATGAAGGCCGAAGTTGCTCAGTCGAAACGTCTTTGAAGTTTCTTAAAGTCGTTTCAAACGTTTAATAAGTCAGTGTCAAGCACAAATTTTAACTCTGATGTCCATCCCTGACTGCAGTTTCAGTATTTTTAAAAACATGTCAATTAATCCCAGATCACTGGAATCTCACCAGTGCCACGCTAAATCACGTTCGATTTGTTTTTTTTTTTTATCACAATATCAAAAATAACGAAAGAAATCTTTGCCAAGATTTGTTGACAATCTTAAAAACACCGACTCGGACTTGAAAGTACACGCGCTGCATTATGCAAATGAGCTACTTGTACGCGTCAGACGTTCAGTAGTATAGATGTGAGGGGTACGAGGCCAGACTACTCTTTTGCCAAGTAAAATGGTTTAAAAAAATAGCCAAGTAAAATGGTTTAAAAAAATAGCCAAGTAAAATGGTTTAGCAAGCTGTAATAAAATTGTCTATCAATTTTTTACAGCTTGCTTTAAAAAGGTTTAAAAATAGCCAAGTGAAATGGTTTAAAAATAGCCTTGTGAAATGGTTTAAAAAATAGCCATGCGAAAAGGTTTAAAAATAGCCAAACGAAAAGGTTTAAAAATAGCCTA
>JAHPZR010004368.1:0-25000 GCA_019787425.1 Platygyra sinensis
GGCCACCTCGGCGGGATCCCGGTGGGAATCTTGGCGGGATCCCGGCGAGATCCCGGTACTTATTTTACAAGGGCTGGCTTGAGGCACTTTAGAAGATTTTTTTTTGTTGATTCGTGGATTCACTTTTAAAACTAAGCTGCCCCAAATAATAATACAGACGATCTATCCAGGTAGCAAATATCTGTGATACTTCCTGCTGTAAAAATGTTAAACCTGTCGCCAAGGTTTTTCCACAGCAAACCGAGACACAGTCTTGTCAATGCAAAAAAAAGTTCATCGAGTTCACATAGATTCATTGGCCTTCCTCGCAAAACAATATAAGACGGATCTTTAGAAGCATTGGCATAGCCATTATAGTAGTTGAGACTAAATTCTGGTTTTGGTTTAACAAAATTATACAAAGCGATAAGTTGCATAATCAGAAAGTCACGTGCAAAATCTAATGTCGGAGTCATTAGCCATAATGTACTTAGTTAGTAACAGATGAAGAGCCACTTTGTGGAAACCACTGCATGAAATGGTCTGTATAAGGACCCTTCCTCAGGTCGTATACAGTCAGTATATCTATTGGTATAAGGCAAATATGAGGATGAGGCAGGATGTATAAGGTCCGTATAATGATCAGTATATTTCAGGGTATGCCAAGAAAAATACCAGGATCTTATACACTTGTGGCAGGATTCCTTATATGTCAGTACACACTTCAGTATACATCATGTATACTGTGTGTAACAGGAGGTATACTGGGAGATACGTGGAAGGTGTGTATACGGAAGTTTACACTTGTGGCAGGATTCCTTATATGTCAGTACACATTTCAGTATACATCATGTATACTGTGTGTAACAGGAGGTGTACTGGGAGGTACGTGAAAGGTTTGTATACGGAATTTTACACTTGTGGCAGGATTCCTTATATGTCAGTACACATTTCAGTATACATCATGTATACTGTGTATAACAGGAGGTATACTGGGAGGTACGTGGAAGGTTTGTATATGGAATTTTACAGTTGTGGTAGGGTTACTTCTAGCTCAGGCCACATGTCAGTATACAGTATGTATACTGGGAAAATCAAGGGGTATACTGAATGTGGTGTGGAAAGAATCTGTACTGATTTCGTATAGCTTGTGGATAATGACCACTGGTTTTCAGCTGGAATGAAATTTGTTTTCAGCACTCTTAGTGACATGGTTTTAGGAATACAAATCTCAGATTTGAAAATGCTTCATAATTAAACGCCATTTTTATCGATTTCTTCCCTGCTATTTTTTTAATTAAACATTTACATTTATGAATTTTAAGACGTACATGCCTCAATGTAACTGATTCTGAACAGAATACACTCGATTGCGTTAACAAAATGATGTAAGCTCAGTATAGATCTTCGTGCATTGTTGACTTGAACATTCTTAGTTTCCGCGTAAAGAGAAATGAGCTCCGTGTATTAATTTGACCGTTTAACAAAAACTCGCGCGTGCCGTTGCAAACATTGTAAATGTCAGAGTCCTGAATTCCCTTGATACGCCACATGTGACGTACCGAGACCATGATTTTTCCTGACACGCCGCGATAAACGTATCAGGAACATAGTGCTTCCCGACATGTCACATTTCCTGAAACGTCACGTTCCCGATCTCGAGAATTTCACGGCCACGTAAATTCCACGAAATTACTCATTTCACTCAGTGGTTAATGATACGTTTTGCGCAATGCATAAACTCGGGAGTGTATAGATGCGTTATGGATATCTTTACCCAATAGCATAGAAAAGCGTTGTTGTATTTTTACAATACATAATACTTCTACGAAATCTGCAAAGAAGCCCAAAGACAGGATAATAAGACCTGCGTTTATTAGCTGTTTATCTGACTTAAAGTTTCCTTTACATGTCGTCATATTCGCTAAGTTCTTCCGTAAGAAGCACTCATTACCACAGGCTAGGGGACATTTTACATGACAACTCTGTTTTCAGCAACCGGAGCCTTCGTTTCC
The DNA here is from genome assembly GCA_019787425.1 of Platygyra sinensis. Taxonomy (NCBI): domain Eukaryota; kingdom Metazoa; phylum Cnidaria; class Anthozoa; order Scleractinia; family Merulinidae; genus Platygyra; species Platygyra sinensis. The sequence goes on from JAHPZR010004368.1 coordinate 1,995, forward strand.
TGTCTTTCCTTCATTTGTGATGCAAAAGAACAAACAGGTTAAATCTACTTTGTCAACTCATATAAGGTTCCCTTACAATAGGTATAAGGTAATCTCCACAAGGCAGTATACATTAGTGTAAGGATTCAGACGTATACTGATCATTATACAGGCCTTATATGTGTACTTCAGTATACATCAGTATACCTTTCCGTACACACTATGTATACGGGTTCATTATATCTCCTTATACATGCCATTTCATGCAGTGAACGCTGTTATTAAACCCTTCACTTACTTACTTTTTTTACTTACTTACTATAAACCTTTGCACACCATTTTTTTCTACTAAATATGGAAATATTTTAATTTTTTTTCTCTGTTCATCAGCTGTGAAATTAAAGATTGATGTGGAAACCATGGAGCCTACAGGACACAACACACTGGATAGGACTCCTCTTTTAACAGTAGAATCAGAAGGATCTCGAAATGTTGAGCAACATGGTGCATCTGTAGTACCTGTGTCATCAGGACAGAACCAGTCCTCGGGTGTAAATGCTGAAGCTCCCCGGGCACCCTTTCCTACAACAGAAGAAGTCTTTCGTTCTATTGCCGCCAACTACATGCAGAATAGATCACTAACGAGTAGGGATGAATATGATTCTTTTCTGACTTACTTGAAAGAATTTGGAACCATATTAAAAGAAGGCCTAGGAGAGCATAAAGCAGGCAAAGTAAACTTTGAGAAAGATCTATCTGAAGGTTAGTTTTAGATAAATTTCCATGGATGTTTTATGTTTAACAAGAAGCCTAGAGGCTTTCACGCGGGATGCTTTAAGTCGCTGTACTAATGCTATCAACTTTGAATGGCTATCCGCGTAGGAAAGAATGTTATCAACAAAGAGTATGCGTCGTCACAGTGCGTCTCGCGAGTCCACAACAAATTTTGATCACTGTGATGACGCGTATCGTTTTCGATAGGAGTACAGACCAGGCTAAACCACATTCAATTTGTTTATGCCACAACATCAACGTTAAACAAAATGGTTTTTCAGAGCGTGAGCTGAAAAAGGCATTGCTTGACACATTGACGCGAGCAGCGTTGTCTGGACTCTTATCGACAACAGAAAATTGTATAATCAGGGCCTGGAATGTCTGAACTTTCCCGGTTAGTTTACATCATAAGTCACGTGACACTACACGTGAAATCTAACGCCTAAAGAGTGAATTCATCGTGTGTGGCATTTTATAAATAACGATTAAAATGCTCCAATCGCACTCTCTTATAAGAATCATGTTGATTCAGAGTATGACACTGAGGCCTCGACCTCTTCTTCAGCTTCTTCGTCATCATCCGACTCGTCAGGGAGTACCTTCTCCTGCATGACTCTGTTTAACAGGAATTTCTGTTTTTCCACTGCCGACTCCGCTGCTTTGTCAAAATCCATGTCGTCTTCGTCAATAAAGCGGCAGAGAGTTTTCATGACTTTACGGTGTACTGTGTCGTGTTTAATAAGGTGAATCCATTTTAGACGCTCCAAGTAAGTCCTTCGTAGCCTTCCTCTCCATACAGGTAATAGGGCATTGAAAGCGGCATTCTCGGCATAGGTCTGGGATTTTCCCCTATCCAGGAACTGCTGGACTTCGTTCCAGTAGAGTTCTTTGAGATCATGCGCCACTTTTTGGCGTAACGGATGCCACGGATCATAGTCTGGTTTATCTTGGCACAAGTACAACACGGTGATATTTTGATGATGAGTATGTTTGGTGAATAAATCCAGCAACTCTTTGTCTTCACCTCCCTCCGCCATCAGATCGTCTAACTCCAGTAATCCACCCTTCGGAAACCACAACTTGAGATAGTTTGTCTCTCGTGAAATTGCACACCAGCATTTTTCATGTCTTGAAATCCATCTTTTCACACCCTGTAGCAAAGACGAATCGCGGGAGGAGGGCTTACAATTAATTCTTGGCGTCAGCGCACAGAGGGGGTATCCCCTTATAATGACGTCAACCCATATAGGGGTGTCATCCACCCATGCCATCCACCCCCCAGTTTGCCCACCTGACCCACCTGGTCGATGGCCGGTGATGTCACGATTTCTCGAACTTTTATTAGCGGCCATTTTGAATTTATTTGCCATGCACGGGTGATTATCTCGGCGAATTCACCAGCGGCTTGAAACCTGGGGACCACATTGTCAAGTTTACTTCCGCCGGCCCCAAGAATTACAGTTACAAAACCCAAGACGGAAAAGTGGAGTGTAAGGTACGTGGTCTCACTCTCAACGCGCGTGGACAAAGCCAATTGAACTTTGACCTTCTCAAAACCAACGTCATCAACGAAGTCAATGCACCCTTAACGAATCACGAGTCATCCCCGTACACAATCCACACAAGATCAAACGAAATCCGACACCTAAACTTTGATGATGGTCTTTATTTCTTCAAACGGTTGAAGAAACCAATAACAAAACGGAAACGGTTGAAGAAACCAAGTGATATAAAGTCGTCTTCGACAAGCGGATCGTCGATGCCGACACCTCCCAATCATACCCCTACGGATACATCCGAGCCAAATTCGTGGATGTGGGCATGGAGAACATTGACATTTTAGTAGGATTATAATTATTCATTGAAAATTTTGTTATTAAAACTGTTTATCCCAGGAAAAAGGTCTGTTTTGATGATGTCACTTCAGGTTGTTTATGCCTTATTTGGATGTACGCAAGCGCCTTGGGGTTTTGACGCCACATCCTCCCAGCCTCGTTCTCATGTTTGACCGCCCTCAGTTAGGCCTTCTCGATTATGCTGTAAAACTGGCATTTATTGCTATTAGAAATTTTCGCGTAAAGCCAAAAAAAATGTTAAAATAATGCCTGATTTCTTTAAAAAATGCCACTTGAATTCCAAAAAATGCTTTGTTTTATTTCAAACAAAACGTACAAACTCTTACATTATATGCCCATATCAACAACAGGTGATACTTAAAAATTGTTTGTTTATAAAACTTGGTGGGAGGAGGGGGGTCAGAATTAAAACTTTTCCAGCCAACAGCCACTAAACAGTCATATTTGAAGCACTACCATGCGCTGGGTACACAAGTTACCCGCTGACCACCCATACCTTTTTTTTCCGTTGGTGTTAGTACGGCTTGTAACGGAAACAGACAATCTACACACACAAGTAACACAACACAAGTACACAAGTAACACAACGCACAAACAGTCGAAACAGACAGAAAACAATCAAAATTGTAACACTTTAGGATTATTTATCCTTCTGAGTGCTCAAATCTGGATCACAGTCGTGAAAAATGACAGAAAATGCTAACAATTCTTTTTCAAGAAAAAACGAAAAAAAAACGCTCGTTTTTCCAAAAAATCCGAAAAAAAATGCTAGCATAATCGAGAAAGCCCTACCCTCAGTTCCACTCTCTTTCACTTGGGTCCAAACCTCCTTGGTCGATGATTTAAACCGCTGACCTAAGCGTGCAAATGTTACATGGTGATAATTCAAGAGCTTGTCAAAATGCTGCACTCTGATTGGCTAACGGTCACACATTCCCTCTTTACTACTTGTATCCCAACTGTTGAAATAGCCTCTCGATTACTACCAGTTTTATTGTTATTTTGATTGTGTTACGTATTTTTATGCTACAATATGCATCGCAACCCCTCGGAAATAAAAAACGGTTAGAGCCTGCAGATGTCGGAAGTTCATAAAACATACAATCTTTTTTCTCGAGTTTCTAGTAAATAAGTGTTTTGTTGTATACCAAATGTCAGGGAATACAACAGAGAGGTCTCATGCAATAATAAAATTAAAAGAGATTGCATAATTTATTTTACCTTTTTTAAATTTGTATTTCATCATCATGATCGTCATCGTGGGCTTTTATGGTACACTGTAATAATAAGAAAATTAGTGAGTTCGGATGAAAAAGAAGTCACTTTATGGCGAGTTATTTTTGTTTAAATTTAAACTTCAAACAGCAGAAAATGAAGGTTTTACTAAAAATGGTTGCTATGGCAACCAGCTAGGTAGTGTTTTATAGTTTTGACGCCAACACTTCCTGCTCTGTTACAAAACAAGATTTGACTGTCAACCAAGCAATTATGTAAGTTTCTGTTTTGCTCTGTGCAATGAATCTAAGTTTTGCCGTTAGCTCTTGTTTTCAGTGCTTTTTACAGGCTGTTTTTTGGAAATAATCTCATTTTATGCCACACCCACTTGACAAGTCATCCCCTGTCACGTGGCAGAAGTTAAAATGTTACGATTTTTTGGTTTAGTGCATTACGACTCTATAGGTCTTTGATGAGCTTAAGTCTCAGTAGTTCTACTTAAATACCTTTCTTTTAAAGTAAAAATGTTGGCGTGAAGTCAGTCGGTACGAACATAGACATTTGAGAAAATTGCACTTAAATTTTCTTACAACAAGGATTAAGCGTTTAACAAGCCAGAAATAGCGCTGGCGGGGTCAGATTGGATCTCGGGGGAGGAGGTGTAATGGTTGTTCTATTTTGTAAAAAAATAGGAAATTTTCCTTGAAAGTGAATGAGCCTGTGATGGCAATTTGAGGCAAAACCTTTCACAACTAATTATACCAATCGAGTTGTGCATATCTTTAAAGCCTTCCTACGAAGTTTCGTTTATATATGTTAAAACGTATCCATATTTTTGGTCAACTTATACCACTGTAAACTTTCCTTAAATTAACAAGATCATTTCAAAATGATTTTGACAAGTGTTCAAGGGTCGTAATCTTGTATTTTCAAGAAATTGAATTTTTCATGAACATCACCATATTTTACGGTATCATAAAATGCTGAATTAAGAATATTTCCAGAAATATTTGAGCAGTGTTCTTCAAAGTTGGCACCACAAATGTATATCACAAAAGAAACAAACGACACCTAGTATGTTGTTGCTATGGCAACACTCTTGGCTAAATCATAGTAATGAGTAGTAGTACAGTAATCATAGACATGTATGTGATATAAATTATATAGCTTTTTGTTTGAAAATGGTGTAAAAACACTCTTGGCTCCAGTCTCTTTCTGTGTTAAATCTGGTATCCCCATTTACAACCTTTTAAAGTGGGACAGAGGGTCTTTCTCGGAACACACATGGTTCTGATGTGGTCTTAACTATCCCCATTACATTGTTGGGAGTGGATCCTTGTTTAAGATAAAATTTGTAAGTTTTAGTCTTAATTAAAACAGGACCAGCGGCATAACTCTTGTCATGGCAATGGCACAACGGGCGTTATTTTTTTTCTTTAGTGATATACATTGCTGGTGCGAAGTTTGAAAGAGTCTGCATACGAGCCAAGTGGCCCATTAGGCCGGAGCTTATCCCGGTTTCTGTAGCATTAAGCGACTGAGAGTATCTCTACTCCTCCCCTGGATGGGATGCTAGTCCATCGCAGGGTTACCCCCCAGCATTAAATTCGCCGGTACCCATTTATACACCTGGGTGGAGAGGGGCACTGTGAGAGTAAAGTGTCTTGCCCAATAACACAACACAATGTCTCTGGCCAGGGTTCGAACCCGGACCGCTCGATCCGGAGACGAGTGCACTAACCATGAGGCCACCGCGCCTCCTACAAGTTTGAAAGACACTGCTTTAATGTTTCTAGAGATATTCTTGATTGACTGCTTTAGTACCGTTCTTGTGGAACCACCTGTCACGTCATCACTTTCCTAATTCGCAAATTCAAAAACGTGAATATCTCTATAACGAAAAAAGATATTCCAAAAACGAAGAGACCAGGCTCGCTAAAGCATGCATCTTGCGTGCGTTGAAAAAGCATATTAGGACATTTTACATGAGGAAAATAAGTATAAACGGTACATGTTAACCAGTCCATGTATTACGTAAGGTGCGAATAACATAAGCCGCGGCTTGTGTAAGACGAAGGTTTTAAACTCGGCTTAAATAAGTAGCGGTGTACCAAAGACGCGAAACCGCTCATATAAATGGTATCGCCACTTGTTTGCGTAAGACGTGAGCTCACTGCACAAGCGCAAGTTTTTCCCCGCCCGTGCTCGCGCAATTCTGCGATTGCTATGACAACCAGCACAAAAGCAAAACATTAGTTGCGAATAAGGCGTGAACCATTTATACGAGCACTTCGCCTCTTATATAAGCCACGCTCGTTTAAATGGTCCAGTTCGCATCTTATTCAAGCAATAGCCCACGCTTTCTATGGGTTTAAAGGGTTCATAGCCCACGCGGGATATTGGGAGAACACGAGAAAAGCTTGTAAATCACGAGCCGTTGCGCGTTTATTTCGCGACCAAATTTGGGTTCTTTTTTTCGTACAAAGTTTTATGGATGTGTTGCATAAAAAGATATTCTTGTTATTTATATCTCAGCCAGTAAAAGCCGAAAATATATATAAAGCTAATGTTTTCACTAGTGTTCTTAGTTCTTTAGTTCTCCCGTAGTGCTGCGTATCGGAAACCATGTGTTTACCGGTACACTAAACGATAGAATTTTGACCAATGAAAGCGCGCGTACTATGTCAGTTATTTTATAAGAGTTCTTTTACTTGTCAATAGGTTCTTCAACTTCAGTACCTCCAGAGATTGTCGTAAGAGGACGTTTGGCTTTGGAAGCCTACAACAAGGCTCTTGCTGAAGGAACGACTTTTGACAGAAGGGTGCCAGTCATGTTGATTGGACGGGACCGGTCAGGAAAGACCAGTTTAAAGAAGTCACTCAGGGGAGAGCTTTTCAATCCAAATGAAAAGAGCACTGTAGGGATAGATGTTGATCCCTCTCATTTCGAATTGTCAACTGAGATTTGGACGATGCCAGAAAAGGACCAAGAACCAAATTCGGGGACGTCTATTTCCTATGAGCACATAGTAGCACGGGCAACTGTTGAACATATGACGCAGACAAGAAGAGCTCATGTTTCCGAGGAAAAGACTCCCGAGGCTACGCCATCTGAAAACATTCCACCAGTTGAAACAGTAATACAAAATGCAAAAAATGAAGATACCAATCCACACATACCAAATGATGTACAAACTGTGATGATAAAGTTCCTGAAAAATAACAGTAAAGTGGAAGACGAAGAAGTACATGCTGTTTTGTGGGACTTTGCTGGACAATCAGTTTATTATACAACACACCCAATTTTTCTCACTCCAAGAGCAATCTATCTTCTAGCATATGACCTCAGCAAAAATCCCCATGAAAAAGCTCAACCTGTTCCGAGGCAAGGACTTTTTCAGGAATTCGCAGACAGTTGTGGTTTGGAATTCAATTCAGACTATTTAGATTTTTGGATGTCTTCTGTTGCTTCTCTAGCGAGTCAAGAAGAAACCGATCAAGTAAGTTCTGAATCTGAGGTGTTACCATATAAACTTCCGGCAGTCTTCTTAGTGTGCACTCATGCTGACACACCTTACGACAGCCTGCGTGATCCAAAAATACTGGCCAATGAGTTATACGGGTCTCTCCAGAACAAACCATACAATATACACTTGTGTAATTTGTTCGTTGTGGATAACACAAAGTCAGGCTGTGGATCGGAGTGTCCGGGAGTTAAGCACTTGCGTGAGGAACTGCGGACCGTTGCTAAACAGCTGCCACAAATGAAAGAACCCATTCCAATCAGGTGGTTGAATTATGAGAGGAAACTTCAAGCAAAGAAGAAACTCAAGGAATGGATAGATCTTCACGAAGCAAAGAGAATTGCGTCTGAAGAGTGCAATATTGTTGATGACAAAGAATTCCGAACGGTACTTAACTTTTTGCATGACAAGAGAATTCTGATTCACTTCAGTGACACTCCAGAGTTGGATAAGTTGGTGATCTTAGACCCTCGGTGGTTGGTTGACGTGTTAAAAAAGGTGATAACCATCCCGCCTTATGATTCTAAAGAAAAGGAATTTAAACAACTTTGGTGCAAGCTTGAGAGAAAAGGAATCCTGGAGGAAAAGCTTTTACACCATGTGTGGAAGACGTTTTCGTTTGACAAAGAAACCACTGAGAATCTTCTTGAAATCATGGAGAAATTCAGCTTGCTTTGTTCGTGGCCTTCATCTGATGCTTCTTGTGGAAAGCAGTACCTGATGCCATCGATGTTGACGACGTATCCACCAAAGGATATCATGAGGTTGGTAGAGGCTGCATCTGCACAAATTCCCCCTCTTTTTGTTAAATTTGAATCTGGTGTAGTTCCGCCGGGCTTGTTTCCCAGACTGGTGCTACAGTTCTTACAGTGGGGCAAGGAAAACCGTTTGAACTCAGCGAAACCTTTACTTTATCACAATTTTGCCAGATGTTTCATCTCCGAAGATACAAGCCAGTCTGTAGTTCTTCTGTGCCTTTCATCTTCCATTAAAGTTGTTGTTCACAGAGGGGATGACCGGGAGTCAGGAGCAGAGTGTTTACAGTCAATGAAGAGTGGGTCTCTAGAAGTCTTTGCTGGTGCAGTGTGCAGGCAGCTGGAATTGATACTTGAGTCCATGCGCAAGGAATTTTGCTGGCTTAAGAATATGAGATACAAATTAAGTGTCATCTGTCCAGTGTGCAGTCAAGGAGGCGTAGATGGCCGCTGTGACACTCATTGGGTAGAAGGTTGCAAGAGGGAAGAATGCCTCCACTTCTTGTCACTGTCTGAGTTGTACAATAAGAAGGCCATCGATTGCAACGAATCCGCTGGTGCACGGAACACCAGAGTTGACGTAACGCAGTTTGAGCCGTGGTTTGCATCTCCAGGATATCAGGTAAATAACCGTTAAGATTTTATTTTACTTCATTTCAAGATCATTAAAGGTGTCACGAAATATTTATTTTTAAAACTGTTTATAATTTTTTTACTTTTTGTTTAGATTTCGAATGTAATCAATTTCATTGTTCTCTCCTGTGTATTCTCCTTCTTTAGTTGACGGGTGATGAACATAATGAGGAAAGTTTGGCCAATTTGGAAGGTAACCTTGCTTGATCGTCAGGTTTTTTCACCAGAGAATTGTTGGTTTGAGCTAATGATAATCACACATCCCGGAATTACTGATAATATTGGCGTGTTCCATTTACCACGATTTACTTTTTCATTGGGCCACTTCCCAGAACGTCCTTTGCGCCACCTTTTATGAAGTCGCTCCATATTCTGTGCATAGGATAGATAGCGACTGGGTATTAGTCTACTCCAATGCTTTAACAAAGCAGTCTCGCCAGCTTTGCAGACTAGGCAAGCTGTATTAATCTCGCCATTTTTTTCACATCCCAACTGAAAGTTCCCGTATTTTTGTAAGTGCTAAAGCAATCGGTGTTCTGATATGTCCAAAGACCGGGGTCATGAACCAGATCGTTCTTTTCCACCTTTTTACTGAAATATTGACACCTTTTTTTCCTACTTGTTATTGGTAGACCCGTCAGGAGGAAAGAAACTCCTTTTTTGTTTATATAGTATTTGAAAGCACGTTCAAAGAGATGACAATGTTACCATCAAATCTGAGTAATTCTTTTGAAGACCTAATGGAATGATCTCTTTTTTGTAAATTATGTTTTAGAAAGGACAGAAATTGCCCTTCCTGGTGAGCTTCAAGAATCCCTTTTGTCTCAGTCGTGTGAAGCCAAAGACGTTGTTCTTCACCTGAAAGAGACTATGCAGCTGGACCAAGCCTCTCTAGAAAAGCCAGACCCTGAGACCAGGAAAATGATTCGTTGCTTTGCAAGGAAAGCTAAAGATTCAAAAAGACTGGACGTGGTCCAACATTTGAGAGAGATTACACCTGCTGGAACGACTGGTAAGTCTGCGAAACTACAACTGTGGACAAATTGTGTTGGAAAATGGCAAAAACATGAACTCATAACCGTAATTCCTATTAAACTAGTAATAGTTATCACTAAAGCTGCCCCCGCTTTCTTTTATTTCTGCTCATTGAAACAATAATATTGAACGTTATTGTTCTAGTCTGATACTAAAAAAAAAACAATGGTCTTGATATGCACTCTTTTTTACATAAGAATATATTTTGACGTGACATCTTGGCCTCGCTGCGAAAAGTGTTGTCCGGAGCACATGCACAATGTGCTGAACGCGATCCAGATCCAGAAACCAAACACTTGTACGTGATAGCCTAATAAATTCTAAATAAAATGAAAATGCCATAAGCTATAATGTAAGAATAATACAAGAATATTTTCAGCCTAAAATCGGCAGAAAAATAAGAATATTCAGTCTGGGCCGGAAAAATAACATCCTTAGAAAAGAAAAGAATGTACGAGCAAACGTATCTCGAAAGCACAACAGAAGTGAAATGTAAACAGAAGTATCGCGTTACAGTCGCCATATATGCAAATTAGAGTCAAGCTTTTTGTCCTCAATGAAAACGCCGCAAAACATTTACATTTGGATCCCTGCCGTAAGATTACTCAGTGAAAATAAGCCATCCAAATAAACGAGATGCCAAAGGAATATTTCAAACTTTATTCCTCTAGAGCTAACATTTGAGAGAACCTAAAACATATCTTGCAATATCAAGAGAAAAGAACTGACAAAATAACAGGTGTGTCAAACTCTGCAAATTACAAGCGGATAACAGCGGAAGCCACACAGAAATATGACCTCTAACGGCTTTACTCTGACGAAATGTCTCCCTGAAAACACAGGATTAGTGCTTAGCGAAATATTCAAAGATCCTCCGATCGTACCATACAAAAGGGGCAAAACTTCCTAAGCGGGTACTACACGTGAATGGGAGTCGCGCAGGCCTGTCACCTTATTGTTATCCTTGGGTAATTCTGACGATCGGAAGGTACTGTACTGATTTAGCTATTTAGTCGCAAATGAACCACACTGGCCTCGAATTTCGATCTAGTATACTTCAGGACTCTCTGAGCTGTTTTTCCCCCAAAATCCATCTTCAGGATCTCTGAAAGCGTTTTCAATTTGTTTTAGATCATAATCTCGGCCATTTCGAAGCGAACTTATTTGATCGCGCTGAAATAGTAATGGAGGCCGGCAAATACAAACGCTTTTAAGGGACGCTTGAACTCGAGATCTAAACCAAGGACAAAGCTCGTGGCAAAGACGCCGATCCCGCAAGTCCTCGCGCCCGTGTCCCTTTGCTGGCCTCCCATGAGCGTTTGCGGGAAAAACGTCGATACCTTGCGGGCGTGCAAGCGATCAAATCGAGATTTTTTGCGGCTATATACCGGAAATACCTACATTCTCTCTTCTTCTCTCTCTATTACGCGGGGAGTCCTAAGGTGCCTCCTCGGGTTTTTGGCCCTCTGGGGCCAAAAACCCTGCGGGGGCAATAAGTGCCAGCACCCCCATCCCCCCTTGAATGTTGGAAAATAGTCAAATGCAAACTTGCGTTAGATCAAAGTGCTTTGTCAACATTGCACAGGGGTGGGGAGGGGCGAAATGAAAAAAAAAAAAGAAAATTTCCAACCCTTGTGACCAAGGTTGTAGTGTGCGTTGTTAGTGTTTATTTGCATGTACATTACTGTCCACGTTCTATTCTAGAACAACCGATTCCCGCTCTGCCAGCGACACTGTGTCGAGAGTTCTCAGCAGAAATAACATAGTGACTATCCAAACATCTTTTACTTTTCTTTAAGGTCCTTTGCTACCTGAAAAACTTAATGTGCGAGACATTCCTGTTTCCAAGACAAAAGATCTCACAATCGACCTGAGTGGTAAGTACTATACGCTGTGTAAAACAGGGGTCTGATAGTAACTTTTGCATAGAAGTGAAGCTCTTTTGTTCAAATATCACACGTTACAATTTTGTTTACATAGATCGTTTCATCCCACGCGGAAAGATGATTATGATTATTTTAGAATTTAACATAACAGCAAGTAAAGGGGTTCAAACAGATTTTATCCATTGCCCAATCCAAAGACCAGTTAGTAAAAACGGTCTTTAATTTATTTGCTTGTCTTTTTGATTTCGTACGTACAACATGCATGTCACTCTTCTGTCGTCAATATGCTTGATTACAAATTTGTTTTGTGTATCGTAGGTGGAGAGGAGTGGAAGAAGGTTGCAGAGAGACTGGGCCTCACACCACGAGAGATTCGCTTCCTTGACAACCGTACTCTTAACCCATTTGACTCCGCCCTGGCTTTCATTGCAAGGCGGCGCAACATAACAGTGGCTGACCTGTACGAGTTGTTGAACGAATGTGGCTATCCTGTGATAGCTGACCTTCTGTGAAAAGTTGGACGCTTGAAGCATATTTCTTTATAATCATGTGACAGCTAACCAACAAACTCTAAAATTGGAGAGAACTTTGTGCGACGCAAAATAATTTATTAGTGACAGCTAGGACGTTAGGCTTGTTCAGTAATTAGATTTAAAATGTTCCTGTGGCTGTGTTCTTCAGCTGCAATGCGGAGAGTCCCTATTAACGGGAGTTGTTTCCACAAATTTCTTTGTAACGTCTACCGAGGATTTAGCCTCTCTTTGTAATAGCGGAGTTGTTTCCATACATCTCTTTGTAGTTTCCACCGGGAATTTAGTTTCTTTCCGTAATAGCGGGGTGTCCGCTAGGCGATAGTTGACTATAGTACGTAGATGACACGAATCGGTTTAATGTTGGTTTTCAGTGTCACGGTATTCAAAATAGATCAAAATAAAAATTAAAACCGTTCAATAGATAAAGTCCAGAATCTGGGAAAAGAAAGGAGGTAAATATACAAAGACTCTCGCCAAGATTCAGGTCACAGCAATTTTTCTTAAGAAAGATATGCGGAGAAATTTTTTACCTAAATTTATAGAGATTTGTATGGAGACGCCATGCTTTTGCCTATCCGGATGGGGACCAACATGGCGGCCGGAAACCAACAGAAACATCTGTCACCGAGTTTTGCTTCCTAAGCGTGAATTTATCTCTCGAGGAACTTAAAAACATTAAAATAATACTTCTTCTAATTCATGAACTGTTCAGATAGCCAAATTCCACGAAATAGGTCACCCTTTTTAGCCAACATGGCATGACCGACTATCTTGGTCGTCGTGTAAATGCGCGTCACGCAAAAGCTTAGAAATTCAAGCGTAGTCTATCACAAACTTTGCCAAGCATCCATTCGAAGCGAAAATTTGTATGAATATTAGTTTTCAGCTGCACTTATACATCATGAAAGTAAAATCTCAGGAGCATCAATAGTTTTGCAGCTTAAATTTTAGTGAGGTCATGTGAAAATCCCCAACAGCCAAACTAGTTTTGCTTCCTAAGCGTGAATTTATCTCTCGAGGAACTTAAAAACATTAAAATAATACTTCTTCTAATTCATGAACTGTTCAGATAGCCAAATTCCACGAAATAGGTCACCCTTTTTAGCCAACATGGCATGACCGACTATCTTGGTCGTCGTGTAAATGCCGCGTCACGCAAAAGCTTAGAAATTCAAGCGTAGTCTATCACAAACTTTGCCAAGCATCCATTCGAAGCGAAAATTTGTATGAATATTAGTTTTCAGCTGCACTTATACATCATGAAAGTAAAATCTCAGGAGCATCAATAGTTTTGCAGCTTAAATTTTAGTGAGGTCATGTGAAAATCCCCAACAGCCAAACTAGTTAATAAGTCCACAGGCATCCCAAGCTCACGTTTAGAGAAAGCGAAGAATTATTATCTATTTATTCACATAAGCGTCACGGCTGTCCGAATTGGAACGTGACCTTTCATCTTGCGCGGTGTTAGGTTACACGAGAACCGTTGAGAATTTGAGCGTTTTATAAGACGTTGTATGGGGAATAAAATATTGTTGATTTACAACGCTAAATGCATTGAAATATCCACGTTTTTTAAGTAAGATAATTAAAACAAACTCACCTCTTGTGTGTCCGTTGTCCTTTTTCGTTATTTTCGCTGTTTTGGGCTTTTTATGCCACTACTGTTCTTCCCTTCATAAGACAGAGTCAAGGCAGCACACTCGGGTTTCGACCATTGTCAACTCGGAGGCGGTTTGCGTCCAGAAAATCCATCCGTATTAGCGACGAAAAATGAAGAGTTGATCGTTGAAGTCGCAAGTTGGTTTGTATCTACCGACAATGTGTTGTTAAGTTCGACGTTGATTTACGCGAATATTAATGGCCGTTTTTATGCTAGAGACGTTAATGTCGTCTCGGACGTTAAAGCTGTCTCGAGACAGCTTTAACGTCTAGTATAAAAACGAAAAATAAGGAAGACGCCTTTAACGTCTGTCAACTTTAACGTTCTCTTTTAAGAGCGTCTAAACAACGCTCTTATCAGTCGCCTTTAACGTTTAAGACGTTAAACCTGTCTAGTATAAAAACGTGACGCCCTTAACTCCCTGCCATGTTACCATCTAGTAGATCTGTTCGTATGTTGACGGGCTGAAAGTTGCTTGTTTCCAGTGTCGTCGAGTGTAGAACCTAGTCTTTTTTTATAAAAAAAGTATTTTTTTTTTGTTAGGCCGTGTAATTAAATGCTTCTTGTTTTAATACCAGACGCCTTTAACGTCTTAGACGTTAATGTTGTCTAGACAGCTTAAACGTCTCTAGCATAAAAACGGCCTATGTTGACACTAACAACAACTTTATTGACCCTTACACTTGACAGAAATTAAATTAACATGAAATAAAAATTAAAGCTGAAAGGTTGTTGGCTTCCTAAAATAACTAAAAAGTTAACAAGGCTAGGCCAAGAATAGTGCAGCACTTATAATACAAAAAAGGGCCACAACCGATACATAGAAACGCCATTTACTTGAAGGTTAACTAACCCACACTAGGGACATAGGAAAGTGGCCTTTGTTGAGAAGTAGCCGTTATATGGGCCTTGGTTCGTGACGGTCAACATCCGTGACGGTCAAAATGTGACAACCATCACGGAAGCGTCACGGATCTGTCACGTGGCTATTATTATAGCTAGGCCGTCACTGAATTTGGTTTTTAAAGCGAATTTGGCCTTCATCCGTCACGGATTATCACTAGGCCGTCATGGATTTCAGCAAAAACTTAGGTTTTTAAAGAGGATATTGGTCTCCATCCTGTCTTTTGTTCATGCAAATAACTCTCAACTCTCTGGGGATATGTCACGGATCCGTCACGTATATGTCACGGACAATACCGTCAACGGTTTGACCCATTTTGACCGTCACGGATGTTCGACCGTCACGAGTTTTACCAACCTCCCTGTCAGTGCACGTGTAAACGCTTCGGCAACTTTCTGGTCAAAATTAAAGCAATTTTATCCAAAAGCAAAACTTACCTTCAGTTGCGTAAGTTTAAAGACCTCCTCTTAGCTTACATGGCTTCTTCTCCAGTTGTCTTTTTGCCACAAGAGTTCGACTTTGCCATCAAGGGCGACACGTCTTCACACATCAACGGACAACATGGTTTGACGCGGGTTCTACAATACGTCATGAATATGGATTAGAAACTCAAGCCAATCCCTGGTAAATACACCAAACAATTGACACGGATTTTCTTTGCACGACTTTTCACCAGCGAATAAAAGAACTGTTGGAAAGCTGAGAAAGAAGGCCTTGTGAAATACTACGACTTTTTCTACGACTTTTTCTTTATTTGTTGTTTTGTGTTTGAAAAAAAAATGCGCGTGAAATACAAAACAGGGTGAAATGAACTGTGTTTTTTAATCATGGCGTATTTTGAAAACATTCCCTGTGGTTTTGCTCTGGGTCGCTGAAAAAATTTCAGTCAAAGAAATAAAGCAATCTGTTTGGAATAACTTTTGTTTAAATGTGACGAGGTTGTGTTATTAATTTGAAACTTAATGTAACTGGCCTAAAACGTCCCATGGAAAAAAATTAACACAGCTTGATTTCGGTTAGCTGGGATCCTAACTCCGGCCTGGCCAGTTAATCTGATAGTATGTTCGAAAACGGACCAGCATGGAAGGAGAGGAAGTTGGTAGTAGATACCAAGATGTATAAGACAATTGTCCCTCATAGAGACGGTATGCCAGCGCTGGCGAATATGAAAGCAGTGGAAAAATGTCTTGAGTGTCTTGTGTTTGTAGCTATAAGTAAAAGGCACAAAGGAGAAATACATGACGTCATGGCAGACATATTGGTGTTCCAACACAATGAAATAGCGGCCATTTTGGTTTACCGAACCAATCCTGTGGGAGTTGAACTCTTACTAACATTCTAATAAATTTGCAGGTCCACTAGACATGCACGTGAGTGAATACGCTCTACTGGGAAGTTAGAGAAAATGATTGAAAAACCTTTCTCAAGTCTCCTAAAATGCTAAATTCACTGGATTAGAAGAAATCGTACCGACCTTATCACGTTAACTGACTGGAATCCGGAATCCACTTCACATTTCTTTCATCCATTTTGGTTTCGTGATATATATTACGGTTTCCATAGTGCTCCCCGTGTTGCCATGTCCTCGTGAGTCACCAAGCGTTTTGTCATGTGCTCCCCTCGTGATGTTCCCCGTACGCTCCAACGTGTTCTCCGAGCAGCTTGCTCGCATTTCCCTGGGTTTTTCCCGTTCGGTCCTCCGTTGCCTCACGTATTCTTGATTAACCCTTCGTACGTCCTTTTTCCTTGCGTTCCGGGATTAGAGGGGTGTGTGGGGGGATTAGCTATAAAAGTATAGGGAGAGGCTTCGCCCGAAAGAACACCGTTTTAAGGCTTCAGGTAAATAAAAAGATAGAGATTTCACATAATGCTTACAGGTAAGGAGATCTTCCATTTAGTTATTTTAAATGGTATACAAAAGGATAAAGGGTAGCACCTCGAGGAGGAGCCTCCCAGTATAGAATTTTGAAGAGTACCCCCGGGACTCGCGTTCCCTTTGAAATTTGCTCCCTGTGCAATCCGCGAGTTCCCTTCTTTAAAGTTGTCACGTTCCCACCATTGTTTCTAACGTGCTCCTTCATTATTTTGAAAGCGTCTTGCTTATTTCTCCTCGTGAACGCTTACACTGTCTTATTTTCTTTGCCATCGGAGGATCCCCTCAATAAAACAATTCAATTAGATACAAAGCATTTTGTTATTCTTTATTGATCTTATTGCAAGGGCGTTAAGTCATATTACTTTTATTATAGTAAATAGATAGAAATGGGTATTTTAACCTGGCAAAGTTATTTGATTTATGTTTTTGCGTGACGTGTCATTTACATGACGGCCGAGAGAGCTGTTACGTTGGTTAAAGAAGTGACTAATTTCGGGGAATTTGGCTATCTGAACAGACCATGTATAAAAAAAGTGTCATTTTAATGTTTTTGCTTTCCTCAAGAGATGAATTAACGCTTTTGTAGCACAATTCAGTCTCAGATGTTTCTGTATTTTTCCGGCGCCATGTTGGTGCCAATCCGGATCGATGGACACCAGTATGGCGTCTTCATACAAATCTCTATAAGACCTATTAATTTGCCGGTAAAAAGTTTCTCCGCATATCTTGCTTAAGAAAAATTGTAGTGACCTGAATCTTAGCGAGAGAGTCTTTGTATATTTACCGTCTTTCTCTTCCAGATTCTGGACTTAATCTATTCAACGGTTTTGATTTTTATTTTGATCTATTTTGAATGACGCGACATTGAAAACCAGCGATTATATTGCTCTAGCCTTGGGTTCTGGGTATGAGTATTGGCTGGTTCCCAGACTCCTGAATAATTTATGATTAAAACAAATGTGTCTAAAATTAAATGTTGCTCAAAGTCGTTATTACTTTCATCTCGAAAATGTTGAACAGGAAGTTGTCATTACCATTCCATGGTGATCAATAGAGTCCTGGCAAGAACTCTGCCAAGATTACCACAAAAACAATCTTTTGCTAGCGTGGGCGTGGGTTAGATAGCAGGCAATTACGTACACGTGTGTTAGAAAGGCGCGTGCGAGAGTGGCGCGTACGAGACTTCGTTGCCAACGACACAAATTTCTTCTCTTTCCTTGTGTTACCACGTAAAAACCCATTCTATGAAGATTTTGGAAGTTGTAAAATTTGATTCAACTCTTTTACCGGACGCAGTGGCCTGCCAAAAATTCGCTCCCGTACCGAGTCGGCGTTTCGCGAGAAAAAAAGGTCACTCGGGTCGGGAGCGAAGAAGGGCGGCTGTTTTTGCAGGCTACCGACGCAGGGATTTAGAAGGTTTCAAGGGTTGACCAATTATGATCGGTGGTTTGGGGTGGCGTGATATTTTGTACAATGAAATTTTCCATTCCGCTTGAGTGCTTCTGATCTCGTGATCATTGTAGACTCTGATCTGTTCAGACAACCTGTCTGCGGCGATCTGCTGAAGGAGCGCTTTTCTGTTTTATCGGTGGATAAAATGGACATCAACTGATTCTAAAGGTTAGTAGTTAGAAAGATTTTAACGAGATTTCAGGTCAGGGAAAGAGCATTTATTACTGAGAATAATTCAGTTCGCGTGACTAGACTGATTCAAAGTTTGGCCAGACACAACGACAGTGAGATTCTAATTTATGTTCCTAAGTAGATGCTCGTTCTATGCAGGAATATATATCTCCTGATCATGATCAGATGCAGATATACATCAAAGTACTCATCACTGTTCAGCTTTGTTTGCATCAGTACTTTCGATTTACACTAAGACAAAATGCAATTATCAGTGATTAAAAATGTTACGTCCCATTCGAGCCAACATAATAAAGTTCTACAGTTGCATGTCAGTCTCCTTAGCGACTGATTTACACTGGCTCCTTTACGAGTAAGTTAAAAAAACAACTGCACAACGACAGAACTTCTCTGCACGGTAAGAAAATTATGACAAAAAATTTTGTGTAATAGAAAGGAACGTTGTATTTGGCAGAATTTGTCTGCATATGTTAATTGGTCTAAAACAACACGATGGAAAGCTTTTGGTTGCTAGCTTGTCAGACACCAATCTTTCGAACACTTCATTTACCACGGTGTTTTTTTTTAACTTGCCAATAAAATAATCCTGTTTTTTGATTCTGCTCACTGTGCAAAGTGACTTTATTTGTATTCGAAAGCGAGTTCTAGTTGGCAGTGAGTCATACAAGACTAAGCAAAAACAATAGCTAGACTGTAGTGCGGAAAGCTTCGACGCAGAATCTTAAACAGACAAGCAGTTATCACGAGCATTTGAAAGATTAACTTGCAAAATGCGATCGAAATAGTTTCCAGTCGATTCCGCAGACTTATTGCACACTGACAAATAAATCTGGACGGAGAAGAATATTAGCTAGCTTTATTTAGTTATTCTCCTGTTATCAGTAATGATGAGGCTTTTAAACATTCGATATTAACCAATGCATTACATTCTTATCATGCCTATTTGCAAAACAACTGTTAATATCTTTGGGTTTGTTTCAAACCCATCTTTATAAAAAAACATGTTTCTTAGTAGCAAATAAAAAGTGTGTACGGTCATGGTATTCTTTATGGTCAAAAATGTCATGCATGTAATTTGTTTAGGAAACGAGCTCCAAAAGTTTAAAGTCTGGTTTCAAAGTTTGCGTTTCTGAATGAAGTCTTTTAATTTCGATGTTTTCATTTACCACGGTGTATGTTTCTTAACTGGCCAATAAAATAATCCTGCTTTTTGATTCTGTTCACTGTGCAATGTGACTTTATTTATATTCAAAAGAGTTGTAGCTGTTTCAGTAAGTCATACAAGACTAATTAGCAAAAACAATTGCTTCACTGTAGTACGGAAAGGTTCAACGTTGAATCTTAAATAGACAAGCAGTTATCTCGAGCATTTGAAAGATTAACTTGCAAAATGCGATAGAAAGAGTTTGTAGCCAATTTCCACAGACGTCATTGTACACTGACAAATAAATCTTGACGGAGAAGAGATATTAGCTAGCTTTATTTATCAGTAATGATGAGGCTTTAAACAGTCGATATTCATCAAGGCAATACATTCTCGTCGTGCCTATTTGCAAAACAACTGTTAAATCTTTGGGTTTGTTTCAAACCCATCTTTATGAAAACATGCTTCACTTAGTAGCAAATAACAAGTTTATACGATCATCATATTCTTTATGATCAAAAGTTTCATCCATGTAATTTGTTTAAGGAAACCAGCTCCAAAAGTTTAGAGTTTCGTTCCATTTGTGTTTCTGCAGCTGGGCCGGGTTGTTCGAAAGCCGATTAACGCTAACCCAGGATTAAAAGTTAAACGGAGTATTTGTTTTTCTTGTGTAAAACCGTTTTTTACTGCTGACGTTTTGTGTAGTTTGAGCTTAGTCAAGTTAAAAACTGAAGGACGAACAGAATAAACAGAAAACCTCATCGAAAAGTTACAAAACGCAAATCAAAATTCTCGCTAATCCTGGGTTAGCTTAATCGGGCTTTGAACAACCCGGCCCTGAATGAAGTCTTTTATCCTCGATGTTTTATTTATTAGTAAGATGAAATTCATCATGGCTTCTAGTACATCAACGTAGACTCGTAAACTCTGAACGACTGCTCTTGTCCTTGGTGAATGTAAGAAGCTAGATTAAAATGCTGTAGGACATAATTTCCTTGTAAGAAATATTCTCCTGACGTATTAGAGCGATAAGCCCAACAAATGTTCTACTGGGATTTAGAAATTTTTGAGGAGTGGTAGGAAAAATTTCAACGAGACATACTTCAGGTCAGGAAAAAAACCTTTTACCACTGAGAATAATTCAGTTCGCGTGACTAAACGGGATTCTAATTTAATAACGAAATTAGAATCCCACTGTCGTCGTATCTGGCCAAACGGTTAAAAGTTATTAAGTAGATGCTCATTCTATGCAGGAATATATCTTCTGTTCATGGTCACAGATAATATACATCAAAGTGTTCATCACTGCTCAGCTTTGTTTGCATCAGTACTTTCGATTTACACCAAGACAAAATGTAATCAGTGATTAAAAATGTTACGTCCCATTCGAGCCAACATAGTAATGTTCTACAGTTGCATGTCAGTCTCCTTGGTGACTGATTTACCTGGCTCGTTTACGAGCAAGTTAAAAAGCAACTGCACAACGACAGAACTTCTCTGCACGGTGAGAAAATTCTGAAACAAAATTTTTTGCGATAGAAAGGAACGTTATATTTGGCAGAATTTGTCTGCATATGTTAATTGGTCTTAAACAACAAGATGGAAAGCTTTTGGTTGCTTCCATGTCAGACACCAATCTTTCGAACACTTCATTTACCACAGTGTATGTTTCTTAGCTTGCCAATAAAATAATCCTGTTTTTTGATTCTGTTCACTGTGCAATGTGACTTTATTTATATTCGAAAGAGTTCTAGTTGTTTCAGTGAGTCATACAAGACTAAGCAAAAACAATAGCTTCACTGTAGTACGGAAAGCTTCAACGCTGAATTTTAAACAGACAAGCAGTTATCATGAGCATTTGAAAGATTAGCTTGCAAAATGCGATAGAAAGAGTTTGCAGCCAATTTCCACAGACTTCATTGTACACTCACAAATAAATCTTGACGGAGAAGAATATTAGCTAGCTTTCTTTATTTATTCTCCGGTTATCAGTAATAATGAGGCTTTAAACGGTTGATATTCACTAATGCATTACATTCTTATCATGCCTATTTGCAAAACAACTGTTAAATCTTTGCAGGGTTTGTTTCAAACCCATCTTTATAAAAAAACATGCTTCGCTTATTAGCAAATAACAAGTTTATACGAACTTCGTATTCTTTATGATCTAAAGTGTCATGCATGTAACTATTTTAGGAAACCAGCTTCAAAAGTTTAGAGTTTCGTTTCATTTGTATTTCTGAATGAAGTGTTTTATCCTCGCTGTTTTATTTATTAGTAAGATGAAATTCATAATGGTTTCTAGTACTTCAATGTCGACTCGTTAACTCTGAACGACTGCTCTTGTCGAACGTAAGAAGTTAGATTAAAATGAAAGAAATATTCTCCTGACGCATTAGAGTGATAAACCCAACAAATGTTTTACAGGGATTGGAGTAGTAGGAAAACTTTTAACGAGACGTACTTCTGGTCAGGAAAAGAGCCTTTACTACTGGGAATCAGTTCGCGTGACCAGACGGATTCACTGCTAGGCCGGTCAAAACGACAGTTGGATTTTAATTTAAGTTACTAAGTACATGTTCATTCTATGTAGGAACAAGAGACTGGAAAATCTTGCTCATTTCCACAGTTGTTTAATTGCTGAGCAGATTTTAATTCAATATCCAATACTTTGAGAGCGAACTCTCATTCATAACGAACAGTTTATTCCCAAGATTATATACAACGAGACACGTACCCCAATCGAAGAACTTAAAGCGGAAGTAATAGACGCTTTGCATAAATGGCGTTTAAATTTGAATAACAATATTTCGTACATCCTCAGCCTCGTATTCATGTATTCCTCACATAAATGTGAAGCTTATGATGTATAATTAACAATTATTCCTCGAGCCCGAATGGGCTCTGAGTCAATAACCCATGAGGCCGAAGGCCGAATTGGCTATTGACTCAGAGGCCATGAGGGCGAGAGGAGTAATTGTTTTGGTAAAATCCAACTAGTTGGTCAAAAAAATATCGAGACAAAACATCTTTTGCTAGTAAAAGCGATTCAGCCGCCATTGTTTTGGTTTTCAAAGCCGGCGCTTTTCGCTACTAGTGGGCTATAATGGTGGTCACCCAACTAGTTTAGCTCTTTAGTTATTTTGGGTGACCACCAACTGTATGTACTTTTAATTTATTTCTTGTTCAATTAGTTATTTAGTTAATGTTACAGTTCAAATAAATCTTGTTCTTGTTGTTGTTGTTGTATAACAAATAGCCTACTAGTAGCTCAACCACTCAGAACGCAGCATTGATAATAGACTACTAGTTGGATTTTACTAAGTATTGTCATTCAAATTTAGGCGCCATTAATGTCTGAATAAGGAGAAGTGTAGTTTTTCAAAGAGTGAGGTCACATTCCATGGCCATATTATCAGCAGCGAGGACTTAGAGCCGATCCTGAGAAAATAGAGGCGATCACGAACATGACCGTGTCAGAGAATGCGAACGAAGTCAATTCATTACTGGGAATGGACTCTAATTTTTTCCTCTTTCCTTATGTTACCACGTAAAAACTCATTCTATGAAGATTTTGTAAGTTCTAAA
>JAHPZR010004368.1:32500-82480 GCA_019787425.1 Platygyra sinensis
ACAGCGGTTTCATACCGCTTGAATAAAAGGCTTCTCCCTTGTTCTTCGGCCGTTAAGGCGATGGCCTAAATTGTTTCCAAGGTAGCCGTGAATGTCACGTCTCCTATGCTACCAAACGTGTAGAATTTCTGGTTAATTATAAGTAAAACTGTTTCAGATTTGTTTATTGTACTATTGTAGACATTTTCAGGTATTGCTACCTATTGTTTTGTTAGTATTTAAAGGATTTTGTTGCAAATTTCTGTAGAGTAGAATGCCGGATTAAAAAGGAAATAGAGCTTTTGAATTAAAAAAAGATAAAAGTCACCCGTTACCCATTACCCATCCACCCGCTGCCTGCCACCTTTCACCCTTCTTTATCCGTTACCAGTCACCCCCACCCGTTACCCGCCACCCGTGGAAAAGACCGGCCGCTGTTGTAGAATCAATTTGCATCAATTTTTTTCTCCTCTTTAAGCTGTATCGACACTGCATGTTCCTAATTTTATGATGTAATGCTTTCCATCTGCAGTTCTTCGATCACTAATCATGATATAGATTGCCAGCCAACAATAAGATATCTTAGGTATCAATACCTGAGAAATCTTTGACCATTTTCTTTAATTAAGGTAGGCAGCATTCTCTTGTCGCATTAATAAAATCAGTAACTTACAGTAAGTAAATTCCCATACTTTTGTTCTTGTTTTGATAAGCCTGTAGCTCCTTTTGTTTAAACCAAGATGGGATCAATTTGGTGACTGAGGCAAAGAAAATATTGTTAAAACGGTTAACTAGTTACAACATTTGTAAGTTAAGAGAAACCAGCAGCGACTACATGTAGTAACATAAATGAACTTTTTCGTAGGTTTTCCTGTTCGCCAGCTCATGGCTTCTGCTCCTGCACCATCAGTTGCATCCACTAAGGAGATGACCAACTATGCTCGGCTATGTCGTCTTCTGGTGGATGTTGGATCCCAGGCCTTGAGGGACACATTTGATAGGATTCATCCACCAGCTGGACTGCATCTCGCATTGGCGCCCGGTACCCCAGCGCATGGCACGCTGCAGTTGCTTAGAAGGAAACGAATCCTCAATCCTACACAATTAGGAAAGTTGTACCCTACTATCCCTACATCAGTTTCGTCAGCAAGCTTTGATATCACGTTATTAATGGTGCTGCTGAGGAATATCTGCCATTTGACTCCACCCCTAGTCTCTGGCTGGGACAAACTTCCTTCCGTTGCAGACACCAGTACTGAAGCCAACATAGCCAGGGTGAAGTTTTACCGAAATACTATATACGGCCATGCCAGCCAAGCTTCTGTAGACGATACAATGTTCAACAGTCAGTGGCAGGATATCAGTCAAGCACTTGTAGCACTGGGAGGACCAAGTTATAGAGCTGCTATTAATAAACTCAAAAATGAGTGCATGGATCCTGACACTGAGGAACGCTACAGAGAGCTGCTGAAGGAATGGAAGAGAGATGAAGACAGCATTAAAGGAAAACTTGAGGAGATGGAAGGTATGTTAGAAATTAGCCTAAAGACTGACAGGAGGAAAACATTTGGAACCAAAAATTGTTTTAGTCTGACATATTATTAGTCTCCTGAACTGCGGACAGGTTTAAGCATGAGCCCAGCTATGTGCCTCATGAGCAAACCTTACAGTATATAATTACCTCCTGGCTATTTTGGTAGGATATGAAGGCATAGCAGGTAAGTTTAGTTAAGCCTAGTTTTCTTTGGACAAGATGCAATAAAGCCAAATTTACGTAGCCTTTGCGAGACCAAATACAAACCTGGTATGCCGCCTACTGAAGTATGTCACAGAAGAACGTATGATTAAGCATTTTAACCACACCCACATTTGGCCAAGATAACAGAAGCTATAGATATGGCTTCTGTTCAGCTGAGCGTGAAAGAAGACTATGGTAAATATTTTAAGTACGCCGGCTCAAACCAGGGAAATGTGCGGTTATTTTAAACCACATTTGATCAAAAGTTAACATTAAAATTGGTCTTTTCATTTTTCATTTTTTCATAAAGAGGTGCTCAAGCAGGTAAAGGAAGAAAAAGGCGACATCACGGATAAGCTTGGACAGGTGGAAGGTAATTGTGAAACTTTCTGACAAGCCGGACTTCAAATACTCAATTTTATGACATGACTAGTTTGAGCAATAATAGAGAGACATTGACGAAAAGTAATCAGTAATTAAAACCTTTAATGCAAATATAGTTTCGTTATTCTCCTGTAACAAAAAGCGACAAACCAATCTGAGCGAATCATAAACAAGGCACAAAATAAGCTCACAGAAAACCAAGGAGAGAGTATGATTGTTTCAGTAGACTTATCAGCGAATGCAAAACAAAAGGAGAACCAGCTATCGGATTGTAACAAACTAAAAGCATTGTTTTTGACAGCCTTGAAAAATACAGGAAATAAAAAAAAATGTGATGAAACTGAACTTGAGTGCAAGGGGAAACTGAAACTAAAACTGCCGAGTTTTGTTCCGCCGCAGAAAACCTCAAAGAGACACTCGAACAAATGGGACATCAAGTGAAAAACGTCAGAGAAAAGCTAGACTCCTTGAGGGAATCAAGCCAAGATGAAGGTTAGTATATTTGATGGTAGAGAGATTCCATTTAGCTTTCTCTGGAGATAAGGAAAAGGTTCCATCCTGTAACGTACGCGTTAAAAATGTAGCGTAGCTACTAGTAATTTAGGATGTAAACAGGAAAGCGACTTGGGACTGTTTCAAGTGCAGAGTGATCATCGCAGTAAATATTCCAATTTAAGCAACTGAAAAGAAGAAGCCTGAAAAAATTCAGGGCTTCAACGGGATTCGAACCCGTGACCTCCTCAATACCGGTGCGATGCTCTACCAACTGAGCTATGAAGCCACACATTGGGAGCGATGTCAATTTATTGAGTTCATATCTTCCTGTGCAGGGTAATGATATGATGTATATATGTAATAATTCATATTTGTACTGCGGTAGTAGATGCAAGTGCAGAGTGATCATCACAGTAAATTTTCAAATTTAAGCAACTGGAATGAAGAAGCCTGAAAAATTTCAGGGCTTCAACGGGATTCGAACCCGTGACCTCCGCGATACCGGTGCGATGCTCTATCAACTGAGCTATGAAGCCACACGTTGGGAGCGAGGTCAATTTATTGAGTTCATATCTTACCGTGCAGTGAATTTACTGCGATGATCACTCTGCACTTGCATCTACTACCGCAGTACAAATATGAATTATTTCATATATATGTTATGGTTTAAATTTAATTCTGGTTCAATTTTTTTAAACCAGTTTATATTTTTTAAACTGGTTCATATTTTTCAAACTGGTTTATATTTTTCAAACTTGGTTTAGCGACTTTCCTAATGGCCCGTCTCAATTGTGCTGGGCACTTTTTTGGTTCTTTTTCACATTTGGAGCACTATTTTCCATTTCTAGCATTCTTGAGCACTTTTAAAGGAGCATTGTCATGAGGATTTTGCTGTTTTAGGTCAGTTCTGTGCTAAAATCATTACAGTACTGATCAGAAGAAACCTAACAGGGAACGCTTGACAGAACGCGTTCTGTTGCCGTTCCACACGCGTTCCCGTTCCCGTTCTGTATCCGTTCTGTATCCGTTCCGTACCCGTTTCATATCCGTTCCATATCCGTTCTCTATCCGTTCTGTTCTGTTCCCGTTCTGCCAGTGTTCCATCGGTAAGCGTTCTTGGAACTCGTTCAGAAAAACACGGTTTCCGGGAACTCAAGAATGCTTCACTCGGTTAATACTTTCGCTGTATGTGTGCGTGCAAAAATTAAAACAATAAACTTACATTTTCGTGGTGAAAATGTGAGTCCAGTTACTTGAAAAATATGGTAAGAGGATTGTAATATCACTTAAAGGCCAGTTACCGAGTCTGTTTTTTTTCCGGAATGATACAAAGTGATCGGTAGTCTCTGTGATTGCCCGAGGAAAAGAAGTAACGAGCTGGCCAAGCACTTTCAACACCACCAATGAAGAAATGTAAGCAAAAGACGAACTTTCGGCTCTTGTAGTTACACAAATACTTTAAGTGAGATTTAACATTTAAGTATCACTGAAAAATTGTTCGGCGCATGGGGAGAAAACTTGGCTCGAGGACGGGAGCGGTACAGAGTACTGCCAATTGCAACAAGCCGAAGCGAGTGCAGCACGACATTTTGTGATACTTTTGGTGATGTTCTTTTAACAGGCGAATGAAGATTGAATGTTATCCTCTTCGATTCTTCTGCAATGTTGGCGAACAACAGCGTAATAAAGGTCAACCAAAAGCAGCAAGGTTGTTGTTTTGATTCTTCTTCGTGTGAAAACCTTTCAATCCCAGTTTAACTCGACTCGTCATTTCATATCCTTATTTGGGCATAACTTGGGCTCGTTGACAATAACAAAATGGCCGCTACGAAGATGAAATGGACAAGAGAACTGAGAAGAAGCAGAGAAGATGCTCGCTTAGTGTGTGTAAAAAGAAATGAAAAATGACATAAGATGATTTGTTCCGTTAATTTCTCAAGATCGCCGGGCCGGACAAGAATTGGACGAATGTGAATTTAAAATTGTATCGTTTTCAAACCCCTGGTAAGCACTCTGATAGAGCTCTGATAGCGTGTTCTGAAGAACGCGTTCTCTTATAGTCTACGTTCCAGAGAACGCTTTTATATTTTTTGTGATCCGTCACCGTTCCGTATCCGTTCGGTATCCGTTCGATATACGTTCTGTATCCGTTCTATACCCGTTCCGTTCCCGTTCTCGTACCCGTTCTGTATCCGTTCTGTACCCATTCGTGTTCCCTGTTAGATTTCTTCTGATCGGTACTGTGAAGGCTTTAATTATAAACAAAAAGTTTCTGTAAAGCAACGATGAAGATATCAAATGATTTTTGTCAGAGAGGGCTAACCATAATAAATTTCTTGAGGATTTTTGGAACACGTGGTATCAAAACTTGAAAAAATTGGGCAATTTTTCAAATTTCAATCCATTTCCATCCATGCCATCCGTAGCGACAGGCGACAGGAAACAGTTTCAGTATCTTCAAATAGTCTTCAATCACAAAACTAGATCATTAGTTTTTGAATTCAATTGATGCGAAGACACCTTCTAGCTTTTTATAAAGTTGCCAAATAGCGAGACAATGCCTCTTTAAATTGACTTTTGGGCAGTATGTGAGCATGTGTCATAGTAATTTGGGTTAAGCACTCAGGTCAGTGATTAGGCCTAAGCACTTATTTAGAATGGTTAACTTTGATGTCAAGGCTGGGAACTTTGCATGTGACTTAGAAGTTTGTGTTGAGCTCTCAGGTTAGTGATTAGGCCCAACTGCTTAACTGGAATTGGTTGCTTCTTAGTAATTGTAATTACATGTAAGTGCTCAACTCAGTGATCAGGGTAAACCACTTATTTTGAATGGTTGGTATTCAAGATAAGGGATAGTGCAGACGTGATAAGAATATTGGATTGTGGTAAAACAGAAACATAGTTCAATAATTTTGTAATCACATGTAGAAAATTAGAAGACTTTGATATTCTTTAATGAGTCCTTTTGTAACGTTACAATATTTTCAACTATGTTTTGCCTTTATACAAGACTCATTAATATTTGTCAAACCTTTTCAAGAACACATAGTATACAGTTATTACTCTTACACATTTACTTAATTAGTACAATGGAATTTATTTTATTGTGGAAATTATTCAGTTTGAAAATTGGCCTGTTTACAAGCAGACGTAAAGAAATTTCTTTGGAATAATCAAAAGTAAGATTGGTTGCTGTGCAAAGGTTTAACCTAGTAGGAGACTGAATAAGCGTTTGGATTTTGCCAAACCTGGTCACTACACGGGCATAATGGTTTTCAAGTTCAGTTATTTTTCCTGAAAGCATGTTAGGGTAGAATGGTGATGGTTTATCGACTTTGTCTATTTCTATGGGAAACTACATCTCCAACATTAAACTTGCTAGATTTTTGTTCAGCTTTCTTTTTACTTTGTTGCACCATTTTTTGGTTATATGCTTCTTAACAAAGTTTAATACGGGGAGGCTCTGCCCCGAGGTCCAACCCCTTACCTTTTCACATATTTTGCGGAAAAAATACCCCTTTTATATACCTTTTATTCAAAAATAGGTACCCCTTTCACATAGCTACTTCAGGACGCCTTGTTCTTATTTTTCATGTAGTGCTTAAAGAAATAAACTGATGCAGCCATAAGGGGAGTCTATTCCAATTATTATAATTAAAGGTCCTTTTAAATATCGACGGAAATGACCGATTTCCCTTCACTTTTTTATATACTTCAACTTATGAAATCCCTACCCTTTCATATACCTGAAGCCTGAAAAAGGTACCCTTTTCGGGCGGAGCCTCCGCGTATAGGCCATTATAGGGAGTAACCCCCCCCCCCCCGGGCCAAGAGCACAACACAATGTCCCTGACCATGGCTTGAACCCGGACCGCTCGCTCCTGAGACGACCGCACCAACCATGAGGCCACGGCGCTTTCCCACATGAAAGACCGTGTTTTGCCACATTTCCAAAAAACCCAGATGAGAGTTGAAAATACAACGCGCAGCGGTGCATTTTTGACGATCTTTAAGGTGTCTTGAAATATGATCAAACCCTGTCTTGAGGGAGAGTTTGATATATCTTCTCAATCAAAACTAAAACTGTGAAGAAAATTTTAATTTTCAGACAAACTTCAGATGAAAAGTGAGATGGCAAACATCAGTGACAAGTTAGACACTTTGCTGACACAAAGAGAGACAGAGGATGAAGGTCAGTTCTAAGTTAATACTGATAGCAGTTTTTTGCGCAGTAAAATACAGCTTATCCAGTGACAGACACATTTTGACGAAAGTGAAAATACGACTGACTACTGTATGATCTTATGCAGTCGTTATCTTATTTTTACTTAAATGGTTGAGAAGGCGAAGATCTCTAAATTGCAATTATGATTGTACATTACCTTAATATTGTATATGTCAACTCTGAAGGATTACAAAGGCTTTTTTCCGTACCTCTTTTACTCCTCCATAACCCGTTTTTGCGGGCTCTCCAGGGGATCCAGAATTTTAAAGGGGGTGGAGGGTGGCTGGTACATTGGGGTTGTAGAATGCCTCCAAAATGTTGCAGTTTGAGAGCTGGTACCTAATTGAAGACTGTTATACCAGAAATACTAGCAATGCCACAAAGTAGAAATTACGACGAGATACGTGTCCAGAGCGTTTACCAAAATATTCACAATCTTTTTCACTTTGTTTTTTTCTGTTTTGCTTCCCCAAAAGGAGTTGACTAGCCACCCAAACCACCCCTGATCAGACACCCTAAGTCCACCCCTGCTCTAGATCTCTTTACTTAAATTTAGATACATTTTTCGTGATATGATGACAAATTGTGCTGTACTAGATTGTACTAGATTGTCTCTGACCTTCTGAGTTGGGTTCCGCCACAGACAACCTCAAAGAGACACTCGAGCAAATGGGACATCAAGTGAAAAAAGTCAGTGAAAAGTTAGACTCCTTGAGGCAATCAAGCCAAGATGAAGGTCAATAGACGTTAAGATAATTTAACGGTATAGAGATTCCATCTCTAGGCAAGGAAGAAGTTCTCCCTGTAATTTAAACAGTGAACCTCAACCAGATGACTGTTTAGGAAGTAATGTTTCGTAGTTATTGCATGTTCAATCAAATTGGCAGAGATGTAATGACTGCCAAACGTTAATGTCGCGCTAAAGTTGGACATGACAGTGATAGCGAATGCAAGATCACCAAGTTAACAGAATGCAGGCTGATGTCAGTTTTTCATTCTCAGACACGTCTAGAAACGACCTTCAACAGATGAAAAGTGCGATAGTGAACATGAGTGAGAAGTTAGACAATTTAATGGCAAAAAGAGAGACCGAGGATGAAGGTCAGTTCTAAATAAAACTGATGCAGTTTTTTGCATATTGCAAAACAGTTTTAATTATCAGCTAAAGACACATTTTGACGAAAGTGAAAAAAGAACTGAATGATTTCATGCAGTCATTATCTTGTACTCAGCTGTGAGTGAATCTCTTAAATTGTTTTTGAACATGTTGTGTACGCGCGCAAACGGTCTTTAAATTGGAATTATGACTGTATATTACCCGAATATTGTATATTTATCTACTCGAAAAGATCCTAAAGGCTTATTCTCTGTCTGTCACTTACTCCGCCAGTGATCATTTTAGCGAGCTCTCTACACTCGCTTTATTTACATGTTTCGTAACGTGATGACAAGAATGTGTTGAATTCAGTTTGTCTTGGTAAAAACATGACAAGACAAGACAAGACAACTTTATTTAACCAGGGTAGCCCAGTCAGCTGCAAAGCTGGTATCCTTAGGGGCCCTGGGTTCAATAAGACTTACATATACACATTTACAATAAAATCACAAGGTTAAGTAAAATTAGCTAAAATGTCCCTTTAAGAAGGCGTTTTAAAAATTGCTAGAGAACTTGCCTCTTTGATTTCGCTTGGCAGTGAATTAAAAGCTAAACGTCCTGAATTCTTAAAAGTTTGCCCCCCAAGAACAAGATTTGTTTTATTTGGGTGAATATTTTCTCCTCTGCCTAGTGTTATAATTGTGTACATCATTGTTTACTTTAAAATGAATTTTGTATGGAATGACTTGATTGCACTTCAACTCCAAACTTCAATGTTCTACAATGCGGGGAGAAATACGAATCATCAGCGAAAAGTTTAAAATTCAAATGACATCAGGAGGAGAAGGTTAGATTTAACATGTTTATGTCCATTTTATTGGACCCTACACAATAGGCTATCTATATAAGCAAAAGTGAAATAAAGTGATAATGTACAGAACTGCATGGAGCTGTTTTGTTGTTCCAGGTTCTATCATTTACTGCGGGTAATTGATGCCTTTGATCTAACGCGCGGGAAAAACTTCAATTCTCCAAATCAAAGTGCATCTTAATTTTTTCCAAACTCTGCTTTATCACCTCACCTTTAAAAAACCGGGGAAAAAGTGACTACTAAAATCTAGTCCGATGTTACCTGTGTGACTTCTGTTTGCTTTATTTCGTCATTTCATGGCGTGCTCATTTGTTAACGTTTAAATTAAATAGTAGTAGCCGGGAAATAAGATTTTAGATCATGATATCTTAACGCGTACTGTAACTATATAAACCACTATTTGTGTGAAAAAACAGGGCTACGTTGCTAGTTACAGAAAAGTGTGACTTAAAGTTTAAAAAGACTAAATGTTTGTATTCTTAGAAAGCAACAGAGACAACCTTGAGCAGATAAGAAAGCAAATTGCAGGCATTAAACAAAAGTTGGACACTTTAATGAACCGACTTCCTCTGCAAGAAAAGAAACTGAGGATGGAAGGTAAGATCTCTTTTTTTAGCGGAGGGGGAGCTTCTTTAAGTCACGAGAAAGTAAACTGGGTAAACGGTATTTATTTGTTCCGCCGAATAACATTTTTTTGTTTTTACGAAAAAGAGTCATATATCAGCATATGAAAAATGTCAGTAGGCTTCAAGGACTTTCTTACAGTTGGTGCGAAACGACAAAGATTAATAGTGATTTAAACAGTTTAATGTGCTTAATGGTGACAGCAGAAAATTCAACTGAAGCTGGCAATATTCTGCTCTTTCTCCGTGACAAATAGAAACTCAGTTTCTGAAATCAAACGGTTTATCAGAAAATTTCTTTAACAAATTAAAAAAGAAAAAGTCTATTAAAAGTTATTTCTTTTATAAATGACTCAAGATAGGTAATGCTCAATACGTTTCCTGAATATGGAAAATATGGAGATAAAAATTTACAGAAATTATAAATTGAAAATTAGTTCCCGTTTCCTTCTTTTCGCTATGTCTTATTGATTGCATTTGTGCTTCATTTCAAGAAAAAGATCAACTTCAGGCCGCCTAATTTTGTCTATCTGGATAGACAAGTTACTTGAAGCAGCTTTTATTTTAATTACTCGTAGATGACTTTGATCCAGCTGAGATTATCGATGGAATTCGCCAACTTTACAAAGTTCGTGAGGGATGGCTCGCACCATTTCCTTGGTGTGAAGACTTTCACTTTCATCTTGATAGTATTTTTACCAGACTCAAAGTGGTCAGCAGGAAAAAAACAAGAGGAACAGCAACAGACAACATCGTCAACATGTCTGGGATCTTTAAACCACATGAAGAATGTCCACAACCAAGAACAGTGTTAATTGAAGGAAAGCCTGGCATAGGGAAAACGACTTACTGCAAGAAGATGGTATATGACTGGGCTACACGAAAACAAGAAGCAGAAGATGACTTTCCAAGGTTCCAAACAGTTTTGTTGCTTAAGTGTCGTGATATGAAGTCTGACCTATGGGAGGCCATTGACGATCAACTTCTGCCTCGAGATGTTGAAGAAGACGTTAGAGAGAGATTCTTCAACTTCATCTGCCAGAATCAGTCTGACGTTTTGCTAGCACTCGATGGATTAGATGAGGTTCCCACTAGTAAATTACCAGTCTTCACAGAAATCATTCAAGGCCGAAGAGAGCTTCCAAAGTGTCGCGTGGTTGCTACGGCACGGCATGAGGCTGGAATTAAGTTACGAAAACACTGTGACACCCTGCTGCAAATTGAAGGATTTACTGAAGAAGACGCAACGGAGTTTATCATCAAGTACTTTAAAGACATGAAGAATTTGGCCGAGAAGCTGTCTGTCCGAGTTGGAAAGTGATAAAAACCTGAGAGACCTGGCGGCAAATCCTCTGAACACTGCTCTCCTTTGCCTCATTTGTGAAGAACTTCAAGGTGTTTTCCCATGGAGTAAGACCCAACTGTACGAGGAAATCATACAATGTATCCTTAGAAGATACAGAAAAAAGGAAGGATTACCAGAAACAACCGAGGACCTCGTCGAAGTATACGGCGCTCAACTGAAACATCTTGGCCGCATAGCCTTGAAATGGTTTGCTTGAAGACAACTTGGACTTTGAGGAAAGTGAGCTTAAAAGTCATGCAGATGAATTACCTGGATTCGGATTTTTGTCAGTTCAGACCGGAGGCAGTCAACTAAGACCCCGCCGACACTACAGCTTTCTACACAAGAGTTTCCAAGAATGCTTCGCGGCATTTTATCTTTGTTGTCTGCTTCTCAAGAAAGAAATCAGTGTCGATGAGTTGGCTGCTGACAGAAGATATCTTGAAGAGCTTAAAGAGGTGCTTTCATTCACATGTGGCATGGTAGCGGCACGCTTGCAAGGAAACAGCAGAGGCCCTTATCAAGAGGTTAACAGTTCAAGTGAGTGACGAAGAATGCTTTCCTACCTTGCTGAAGGTTCATTTCCGAATGCAGAGGAAGTCGTCATCGGTTTTGCTTGAGTCTGGCACGTTGTTTTCTTTGGCTGAAGCACTTAAGGAAATTCAACGCTGACAGTGTTGAATTTAGAAACATGAGAATTGGTGATCAAGTGCTTCTGGTCTTGCTGAAGCACTTAAAGTAAATTCCACGCTGACAAAGTTGAATTTGGATAGCAACTGCATCGGTGATCAAGGTGCTACTGGTCTTGCCGAAGCACTCAAAGTAAATTCCGCGCTGACAGAGTTGTATTTGGCTAGCAATCGACATTGGTGATCAAGGTGCTACTGGTCTTGCCGAAGCACTTAAAGTAAATTCCGCGCTGACAGAGTTGGAATTGCATAAGAATGCTATTGGCGATCAAGGTGCTACTGATCTTGCCGAAGTACTTAAAGTAAATTCATCGCTGACAAAGTTGTGTTTGGATGGCAATGGTCATTGGTGATCAAGGTGCTACTGGTCTTGCTGAAGCACTTAAAGTAAATTCCACGCTGACAGTGTTGGAGTTGAAAACAGTACACTAGTATGGTGATCAAGATGCTACTGGTCTTGCTGAAGCACTTAAAGTAAATCAGCGTGACGAGTTTTGCAGTTGTTACGTAATGGCGTTGTGATTCAGTGTTGTTATTTGGTCTTGCTGAAGCACTTAAAGTTAATTCATCTCTGACAGAGTTGTATTTGGATGGCAATGGCATTGGTGATCAAGGTGCTACTGGTCTTGCTGAAGCACTTAAAGTAAATTCCACGCTGACAGAGTTAGGCTTGGATGACAATGGCATTGGTGATCAAGGTGACTACTGGTCTTGCTGAAGCACTTAAAGTAAATTCCACGCTGACAGTGTTGGAGTTGAGAGACAATGGCATTGGTGATCAAGGTGCTACTGGTCTTGCTGAAGCACTTAAAGTAAATTGCACGCTGACAGAGTTGTGATTGAGAAGCAATGCACATTGGTGATCAAGGTGCTACTGGTCTTGCAGAAGCACTAAAAGTAAATTCATCTCTGACAACGTTGTTGCTTGGATGACAATGATTTGGTGATCAAGCTGCTACTGGTCTTGCTGAAGCACTAAAAGTTAATTCCACTCTGACAAAGTTGCATTTGGGTACCAATGTGCATCGGTGCTCGAGGTGCTACTGGTCTTGCTGAAGCACTTAAAGTAAATTCCACGCTGACAGAGTTAGATTTAAATGGCAACATTTTTGATGATCAAGATGCTACTGGTCTTGCTGAAGCACTTAAAGTAAATTTCACGCTGACAGATTTGGATTTACATGAGAATTGCATTGGCGATCAAGGTGCTACTAATCTTGCTGAAGCACTAAAAGTAAATTCATCTCTGACAAAGTTGAATTTGGATGGCAATGAAATTGGTGATCGAGGTGCTACTGGTCTTGCTGAAACACTTAAAGTTAATTCCACGCTGACAGAGCTGGATTTGTATGGCAATGCTATTGGTCGTTAAGGTGATACTAATCTTGCTGAAGCACTAAAAGTAAATTCATCTCTGGCAGAGTTGACTTTGTGGAAATAACTTAAGTCAAACGGTACTCCGTGAACTCTTCCTCTTTCGAAATGACAGTCGTATCACCAACCTTTAATTAAGGCCGCCGCACACTAGCCGATTTTTTTGTCGGCCGACAAAAATATTTTCACTTGTAAGCTAGTGTGCGGTGAATTCAGACAAGTCTGCGACAAGATCGGGGCTTGTCGGGCGATATCTGACAGTGCTAGATCTCAAAACGTCTTGTCGGGCCTTGTCGGCTAGTGTGCGGTGGACCAAGACAATTTGTCAGGGCTCGCACGTACCTTAACCTTTGAGGAATTGTCATGAGAGTCACGTGAAGAAGCGTCTTTTCCAACATGGCGGAGATCGACTCGGCCCCAAGCCTAAACTCCGTTAGTCACGACAAAAAATCGGCTAGTTTACGGTAAGCTGATGTCCCGACAAGTTTTAACCCGACAAAAAAAATCTGTAGTTCTACCACAAAAAATCGGTTAGTGTGCGGCAGCCTTTAGTAAAACAATTGTCAGACTGACTGTAAATAAATTCCGATTCCAGAGTACGTCAGCTTCTAATCCTACCAGGTAGACCTTTTTTAAATCGTGTACGTTTTGTAAGCTTTTCTTTTTTGCGTGGACTCTGGATGAGTGATTGATACAACACCAGGTGTTTAGTGTGCGGCAGCCTTTAGTAAACAATTGTCAGACTGACTGTAAATAGATTCCGATTCCAGAGTACGTCAGCTTCTAATCCTACCAGGTGGACCTTTTTTAAATCGTGTACGTTTTGTAAGCTTTTCTTTTTTGCGTGGACTCTGGATGAGTGATTGATACAACACCAGGTGTTTAGTGTGCGGCAGCCTTTAGTAAACAATTGTCAGACTGACTGTAAATAGATTCCGATTCCAGAGTACGTCAGCTTCTAATCCTACCAGGTGGACCTTTTTTAAATCGTGTACGTTTTGTAAGCTTTTCTTTTTTGCGTGGACTCTGGATGAGTGATTGATACAACACCAGGTTTTTAGAGTTTGAAACAAATTAAGCGATTTACTTCTCTTAACCTCTAGGAAAAAACCAGAAAAGATATATTTGATGCATCGATATCGTACAAATATTCAGCTTTTTAGTCTTGTTGTCAGTCGGTACAAGAAAAATGTTACTAAAGTACACAAGTTTTACTGAATTACGATTACATCATAATGGACTACTAGCCAAGAAAGTGTCACTAACAGATTAAGAGAACATTTTTTTAATCTAGAAAAATTAAGGAATAAAATTCCCAATCCTCTTTCTTTATTCTCTGATTACAGCCGCGTTATTAAGTGCCCAAGATGGCGTAGAAATCATTTTTAAACCCAAATCGCAGGGAATTTCTTTGATTAATATTGCTTGTTGTCCTGTACAAAAAAAAACTATAGATGTTAGCAGCCTTTTTTTAACCGCTTTTATTTCACGTTTTATTACGGATATAGATAAATGTGTTTTTTTGTATATCGGTATTTTTTTCTTTTGCGTAGTGGATTACTGATAAATTAATTTAAGTTTCTTTTGATTGATTTGTCCAATGTTATACAAAAAGACTTCGTCGTTGTTTCAATTTATCAGTATTTATTAATTCTTTATCTCAAGTGAAGTAAAAATTTAAGACTTCCGTTATGTTAAAGAGCGTGAAATCATTTCATAGTGATTGTCTTGTCAAATAAATATTTCGATGCGCTATTAGTTGTCAACAGAGAATATGTGTGGGTATAGCTTCATTGGGAAACATCTTTAGCAAATGCGATTCAGTGCTACAGAATGATCCTAAGGGTGCTGGATTCCTTGGCTGTTGTGTGCTGTTGTTGATTGAGATAACGATCGGGAAGAAAGCAATTTTCTTGGACAATTCTGTCCAAGAGGGAATGCGCAATGAGGTGAAGCCTATTTGTGACGCCCCCAAAGAAACGCGTGAAGAGGACCTGGCTTTCAAAGAACAACTAGTCGATCAAAAGTTACAAGCAGCCCTGAAACCAAAGGATCTGGTAGAGAAAAGATTATTGGCAGGGATTCCCAAGTTCTCTATTACTCCGTCTAAAAGGGCCGTGATAGACTTGGTCCGTTTTTAATAACGGTTCTAAGCGATTGTGGAATTTGGCGGTAGCAAAATTGTCAGATCTCGCACAACTAATGGTTCAGAGACTGCATGGTCTGCTATTCAATCAAGAGTGTTATAAGCAAACTGAGAAATATCTTCATAATAACTACGGCCATCCAGACCCCAGAAAGTAGTGGAAACCTATCCGATAAATCTTCTCGAGATGTCAGCAATAATGGAGAGAAAAGTAGCCAGAGTCCAGTGGTTTTATAAAACGCTTTTATGTTATTGTAAAGAAGTCTCGTCGATACAAACATTGATCTTGTGATTAGCGATCGTGGTCCTTCGCGGAATTGACTGGAAGCTTAACGCAAGTGAACAGGATACAAATGCGATGGTTAGAACAAATTACAACAGGAACGGCCTTAAACGTGCTACACTTCCAAGTTATCCTAATTTCACCCGAAGGTTCGGGATGTCAATGATTGCATCTATTCAGTCAGCACAGAACACACTTCTTCAGACTATGATCAAGGTTCTACTCCTGCTAAACGGAAGGCATTTCATGCATGCAAAAGACTGAGTTTCAACTGTGTAGCGGGTCAGCATGTCATGACAAGTTTTTATTTCACGGTGTGTCGTGGAAAACATCATACATTTCTTTGCCAACAATCCGCAGAATCTCTTTTGATAATTAGCTTTGCTAGATGATGTGTTTTTCATCCCGTCTGGCTTTATGGCTAAAGTCAGTAGTCAGAACATTCCGTCCTTGGGCGAATCACTCTTAAGTGCCGTCCACGTTGGTCTCACTCAGTTGCGCGCCGTCAAAAATATATCGCATCACGTGGCTGAGTACACGAACACTACTGAAGTATGACTTGTGCTTGCAAGCGATTAGAAGAATAGCAAACAATGATGCAAGGCTAACCGATCAGAAGAGACTTCGCCTTGAGCGCTTGTGTCGCGCAAATCGAAATAAGGGAGTTCTTGATGCTACACAACCCCCATCGTGTTAAGTGATCGCGAATTGCCAATCATTCTCATCTGTCAGGAGTCAATTCAGACGATTAGTCATTGGAAGATCGTCTACCGGTGACGCATCATCCAACGTACAAATGTGAAACGCAGATCCCGATACGCAACCGCTCGTCAGGCGTCGTGGAGAAGTTGTAGCTTGTTGTTACCTTTTTGACTGTGCTCTTATGGCAAAACTGATTTGGACGCTGACTCTCCAGCAGTGAACTCAATCAGCTAGTATGAGACTCCATGCGCTTTACTCCATATCCAAGGGTTGGAGATATTGTTGCTCTTGAACAGCAAGAAGTCCACAAAGAGTTTCGCGAGCAACTGAGCTGAAATCGTGAAGAAGGCTGGTATGCAACTGGATTGCCCTGAAACTGGGATAGTCTGTATCGACTGCCTTTTCAAGTGTCCAAATTACTCCGCATGGAAAAGCATAAGGACGATCCATAATCAACATAAGGAAGGCGTGGTTAAGTTGGCAACCCACCGAGAAGAGGGTTCTACATGCCTCATCGAGCTCTCATCAGGGAAACTGCACAGTCTGCTGAGCTTGGACTGCTCCGTGCGGGAGGAAAGATAGCACCCATTGCCTTGAGCGTGGGCACGCCCTCTAGAATAGAATAGACGACGTCTCGATTCTCGATAGGTTTCAATCGGTGGCGTTCACTCTTGGCATGAAAAAGATATTCCGGTACTGAGTTTGCATTTGGGAGGGGAAGAGTGCTGCACTGCGATTCCACTATTTGAATGATCTGTACTCCACAGAAATGAAGATCTTGAGGTTTGCCGTGGCTCCTCTTTGTCTCGTACCTTCTCCGTTTCTTTTAGAAGGAGTAATTGTGCGACATCAGCAGACTTCAATCCCATGACTACAATAGAGTGTTCGGTAATTCTACGTGATATCTGTGGGTTGTCGATCTCTCCTACGGCGGTCCTACTTTATCTAAACCTTAAGAACTGAAGCTCCATGTAATCTCAATCTTCCCTAATGGCATTTTTCAGTCTCATATCTGGTGTTGTAAGGCACTACAACTGGACGAAAGCACTCGAAATGAATCTAGTGACAACCAAGATTATTCTAATGACAACCAAGGCACCTTTACAGTTAGGCACGGATGCGTCCAGAGACTGGTGGTTTTGGCCTTGAAAACACTAGTTAGTCTGTAAAGGCGTTCCATTAAAAGATGATCCTGAGAATGCTTCCTCGCACCTATGAATCCCTCAGTCTGGTTTACCAGAAATCTCTACAATTTTAGCTCTTGAGATGCTTGTAACCTGAAACAATAAGCCTGGGATGCTCCTCTACCCCACGAGCTTACAGCAAGATGAAAGCCATAGGATACTCACTTGCTCTTGAACATTGTGGTAAGTCGCACACTAGCGTCCTATCAGTGCAGTGAAACTCAAAAACCGCCTTATGTCAAAAGCGGTGAAGACCCAAAGTAACTTGGAAGAGAACTACAGGAAATTGGCGGGCCTCAACTCCTTTCTCTTGGAGTGGGCTCAAAAGAAGGAATAGGACTGTAACAGCTGGAGGAATACTGTGCAGGCTTTATGGGTGACATGGCGCGAAAAGGACAGGTAATGACCGCTGAAGCACGTTTTGCCACACAGCGTTTGACAATACCAAGCCGGTTACTTGAGCTGTTTCCAGGACATCTAGATGTAAGGTGTAGTCTGCAAACGAGCCAAGCGGCCCATCAGGCCGGAGCTATCCCGGTTTTTGTAGCATAAAGTCGCTAGAAGAATTTCCAGTCCTTCGGGTTGAGAGCCTAGTCCATCGCAGTGTTATCCCCCAGCATTAAATTTGGCGGTACCCAGTTATATATATATATAGCTGGGTGGACAGAGGCACTGTGAGAGGGAAGTGTCTTGCCCAAGAACACAACGCAATGTCCCCGGTGAGGACTCGATCCCGGAGACGAGTGCGCTAACTGACCATAAGCTAAGGACACCGCGCACGTGTGACATGGCGTGGAAAGGACAGGTTATGATGACCACAAAAGCACGTTTTGCGCGCGATGAAAATCAGGGAACATACGATTGGTGAGTTAAGACATTTCCCTTCTCATCAGAACATTGTTAATCTCAGGAGGCGTGGGGGTCCCGTAAACGATGCAGCATTTTGGTGGGTTAGACCTAAGTGGCTACTGCTTCAATGCGTGGCGGCCAAATCCTGTGACTACAACCAGTAGAGAATGCGAAGTCGAGTCCAAAATAATACGAGAGGCGATAGTAGCAGCTACGGTGGACTGGTGACCTGTTGAATATGACCATTTACTTGAACGGCCTGATCTACCAAAAGTCCCTCGAGTGTGCGCCTGGATCGCATGGCTCATACATTATTCCCGCCAAGCGCCCTACTGATAACACTGCACTTGTGAGTACACCACAACTGTATCGGAGGCTGCAGACCAAAAACCCTGATGATCGGTAATTTAGTCATTCTGCGTGAAGATGAAGGCAATCGTGGTTAGTAGTGGATAAACATGCATTGCACCTGTTCAGTGATTGTGATAGAGTCGTGCGTACAGCTCTTCTACTAGTAGAGCTATTCTGCAACAATCAGTGGCGAACTCGGCAGTCAGCAAATCTTAACCCTGACGTATCACCTTCTCTACCAAGACGAGGCGCTGAAGTTGCTGTTGGATTGCACATCCAGGATGCTATGCGAGATGAACATGTCCATGATCGGTAAGAACTGAATTTATTCACATACAAATTAGTTTAGCAGAGAACTTCCTTATAGGAATGCTAAGTTTCCTTTCTCGTGCAATCGTTTGATATTGTGATTAAGGAACGACATCAGTTTCTTACAGAAACCACATGGGGTAGGGTGCTTTAACTGAACAAAGCACTTCTTTTGCGCTTAAGGTATCAGTATAACCCATTTGACCATCCGATATCACAGTGATTTTCTTACGAAGAAGCTGATGAGTGAAATCAAAACATGGAAAACGATGCTATTTTGCATATTACTGAGGCAATGCAAACAAATCTTATTCTTCCCTCCTTTCTCGTGCAATCGTTTGATATTGTGATTAAGTGAACGACATCAGTTTCTTACAGAAACCACATGGGTTTGGATGCTTTAACTGAACAAAGCACTTCTTTTGCGCTTAAGAACATGATATCACAGTGATTTTCTTACCAAGATGCGTGATGAGTGAAATCAGCACATGGAAAACGATGCTATTTTGCATATTACTGACGCAATGCAAAAAAATCTTATTCTTCCCTCTTATCCCTAGCCCTAAGCCCTCAATCAGTATCGTTTGGCGTCGGCAACCATGAAAGAGGAAAATAAACCAGCATTGGGTGTTGTGGGAAGGGGAGGGGAGGGGAGGGGTATATTTGAAAAATTTGTTTTATTAAAAATTCAAGCCACTCGTGGAATATTTTAGTTATTATTTCACAGAAGCAGAGAAGACAAGCGTTGTTACTCAGTGGCCTGCCCTGCGCACAAGACTAGTAAGGCAGAAAATTAAAAACCCAAATAAGGCGTTTATGAACCTCCTTGCTTCAAAGCTAGATGACGTCAGGGACTGTCTTATTATATTGGACTTGATTCTCGCTTTGTCTCCCTCAGCAACAAAGTGTGAGAGAGGATCACTTGAGGACGGTGCCTACTAATTCAAAGGTATTTTTACGCGGTTCACTGAATATGTGGGAAAAGCAAATCATAACGAGTGCTATTGAAATCCGAAAAGAAAATTGGGGGTATCCACGCATTTTTCGAAGATAATTAATCAGCAATATTTATAAAAAGCTTTAAAATACAAAGCAATGTGTGGCGTTTTTTTCCCAATTGAAGCTTAATTATCTCTGAAAAATGTGTGGCTACCCCCAATTTTCTTTTTGGATACCAAGAGCACTTGCTAAGTTCTACTTTCTCCGCATAGTTTTGAACCGCGCAAAAATATCCCTGTATTATAAGCACCACCCATAGGAAATCCGAGTGTCTCGAGATGCGCAGACCGTATGCGCAATAACAATAGTAGGCACCGTCCTTAAAGAGTAATCTGTGAACAACTGTTACTCAGAGCACCCTGTCAGGATTGATACGAAGACGCTCTTCAGCTGACAGCACATGAAAGCGTACATTCCAAACCAAGTCATCAGTAACTAGTGTTGTGAAGCGAAGACAAAGAGGCACATTCTGTAGATATTCATATTGAATTTAAACAATCTGAAACTTGCAGCAGATTTGCCCTCAGAGATACTATCATGTCAGCACTGCCAGCAAAGAACTCAACTGTTTCTGTAGCTCTACTGTTTGGTAAACTATTGAAAGCCAGCGTGATATCAAATGACTGTGTCTTACATCACAAGATTAAACCACGAGACAGTATTCTGAATTCTTGTTCATGATATAATTCAAGAGAAAGTGAGGAAGCATTTTCTGTTGTCAAATTACCTTACATGTAGATATTCCAAGTTGTAACTGTAACCTCTAGTGTCCTGGTGTAAAATCAAGAATTTTTGTTACGTTTAGGGTTGAAGTTGTAAAGAAATTCATATTGAAGAATCAAATAATTTCAAAAAAGTTCATATCTATGCTTGGTATCTTAAATAGAATTTGTCATAATCGAATAGAATAATTGGATAATGTTC
This sequence comes from Platygyra sinensis, assembly GCA_019787425.1. NCBI lineage: Eukaryota > Metazoa > Cnidaria > Anthozoa > Scleractinia > Merulinidae > Platygyra > Platygyra sinensis. Next base: position 53,067 of record JAHPZR010004368.1, read on the forward strand.
CGTTTCCTTTGAGAGGCGACTGCAGGGAATCATGGTCATCATCTTGGACTGCGTGTTTTTTTTTTTTTTTTTGATGAATACAATTACCATGATTCCCTGCAGACCGCCGCCCGCTTGAGGCGTGTCTGATAGTGAGGTGTGTCTGCAGTGAATCATGGTAGTTGTGTTCACCATCTTGGACTAGATATTTGTTTTGATGAATACAACTACCATGATTCCCTACAGGCGTGTCTTATAGTGAGATGTGCCTGCAGTGAATCATGGTAGTTGTGTTCATCATCTTGGACTGCATGTTTTTTATTTTGATGGATACTACTACTACGATTCTCTGCAGGCGCGTGTCATAGAGGAAATTGGTAATTATACTACATTCTTTAAACCATTAAATTCAGGGTAGCTCTTCAAAGCTTTTCTCTTACAACCTCGATTAACAGCTTGCCTTTTTCTTTTCGTCCCATGTTGTATATTGTCACTTGGGCATGACACTCACAAAACCTTTCTTGGTCCAGGTTTATATATATAGTTACCAGCGCATGTAATGCATGGAGGTAACTCTTTGATGGAATCACATCCTATTCAGTGGTGGGCAGGGGTAAAAATATTCTTAGTCACTTCATGCTACGAAAACTGAAGATAAGCGGCGACGTGACGGCCTCTACACCCTAAGACAGAGAGCGAAGAGAAGGTGCTTTTATTTCATCCAATCAGAAACAAAACCAAAACCAATAGTAAATTGGCTTTGGTGCGTTGGGCTAGTGTTGCATAATTTATGTCTTTAGAGGGGGGCTGGTTGAATGATGACCAAAGATTCATAGAGCCAGCCAGGAACAGGGACAAATCCTCAATCCTAACATAACATAATTGTTCCCAAAGCAAACATGGCCAGAATGCCCACTCAGAAACACAGGTAAAAGTTTGGAAGAACAGAAATGAACAACGGATTTTTCCCCGCGTCCGTTTCGACTTCATCTTAACTCTCCCATGGTTTTTAGTTGCCAAAATGTAGATTTTCTTTGTCACCGCTGGCCTGTAAACTGGCTCCCAAAAGTCAACGGCGAGGCAGAAAACCATTTGCAAGGCCAAGCCTCCTCAGGGTGTCTGAGCTCGACCCAAGACCGCTCGCCCTAGACCCCACTCGCCGAACAAAACGAACCGGGTTCGTTTTGTTCTCATGTTTCTGTTAGCGCTTTTCCTTCAGCCGACATCGTATCAGGAACTGAAATACTCGAAGTTTTAATTTAACATCCAAGACTGCAGTGCTACATTTACTGATAGCATGGGGAGTCATGAAAATGTAGATGACCTAAAAAATAATCGCATTAGGTTTTCAACACTAAATGACCGCGGCAGTCCGATACTTTTAGCTACTTTTGGCAAATCTCGCCCATTGTTTTTCCGCGGATTTCGCTCTAAACGGGACTATACCCCAACCAACTAAACCGCCAGTTACGCAGGCTATGACATCATGGCAATTTAATTCCTGTCAAGCGTGACGCTTGGCGGGAACGTTGTAGCACATGCGACGGGGTCTCTGATCTCTGGTTATATACAGTGGCGATCGATTCTCATTTCGTGCTTTGAACTCGGCTTTTAATAAGTTGTAGCTTGTCATGCTGTCACAAACTCATCTACATGATAGTTAAGACATAATCGGTTCGTTCGATTCACTAAATTTTCCAAAAGTATCGGACTGCCGGTCATTTAGTGTTTTGGAAACCTTTACTGTCAGTCGACCTTAAAAAGGATCCATGGATATATAAGTAGCGCAAACCATGCTCTTGTTCTCTGAACCAGCGTAAGCTAACCGTAGGACTTGGGATCTATAAAGATTTTCTGGGTCGCTTGGCAGTTTTTAATCGACATATGATAGTTTCAATTGGATGGATTCCTTCGATTGGTTAAATGTGAGAATATCAGACCGTCGATCATCTAGTGATTTGAAAGCCTTGACCGGCTGCTAGTCATCTAGCCACACCGAAAAATAATTGTTTAAAGAAAGGAAGTACTCTTTATAAGGGTTCAAGTAAACGAATACTATAACGCGCTGGGAAAAGGTTTAAACGATACAAAGGAAATCATCATTCACAAAACGCACGCCCTGTAAAAGATGTTTATTATTTTACACTTTATTTGGAAACTTTGTTGTTAAAGATCTTTTAATTGGATTCCTGAACTAGTCAATTTCTACTCTGGTGAATAAAGACTGCAATAAAAAGATAGGATGTAAACATCTGCAAAGATTATAGTTAAGGTAACTGAGACTAACAGCTTTTAGTGGATCGTCGATGCTTCACCAACTGTTCCGTCAGGCAAGTGCTAGAGATTGTTTGGTCTCTTTGAAACAGTGAGTTGGATTGGCTGATAAGGTGTTTGCAAATGGGTAATTTTTTCGACCTCTATAATCAGGGACAAATGTGTTGAGAAATGTTTGCAAATGGAAACGTTTTCGAACAGAGATGCGAACTTATCTTGATAATGTTGATAGAACAATAAAGAGACACTTTTTTACATCGATAGCCTCGCCTCTCACACGGCCGATCAATGTTTATCGATGCTGTCAGATGGTGACAACATTTCAAAGAGGGAGGGGGTTGGTGTGAAAGATGACGAGGGTAAATAGGACGAGTTACACTTGAAATGATTTGTGGCGCAAAAATAGAGCTGGAAACAGCTATGTTGATATCACCTGCATTTTATCCTCTTAAATGGTTAGTGCTCCCTAATTATTCGATTGACAACTTCCTTTTCCAATGATCGAGACGTTAAAAAAATGAACGAAAAACCTTCGGAAGGTGAGAACTTTTCAATTTTACTGACCGTGTAGCCATTGTGTTGTGTCCTTGGGCAAGACAATTTACTCTCAGTCCCACTCTCCACCCAGGTGTATAAATGAGTACCGTTGAATTAAATGCGGTTGGTAACCCTGCATGTGATGTACTAGCATCCTATCTTTGTGGGAGAAGAAATACTCTTGGTTACTTCATGCTACTGAAACCGGAGATAAGCACTGACCTGATTGGCCACTTGGCTCAGTTGTATGCAGACTTGACACTTTTTATAGAGGGACACAATCAGCTAGCGCACATGCGCATTACGGACCATTTCATATTTAATTTGTCTATCATAGAGACGCGATCCATAGTGTTTTAAACCAAATATGATAATAATATCATAGGATGAACAAAAGCACACTCAAAAACAGTTTTTTTTTTCAGTAAACGGTTGAAAATCAAGCAAAACACTGCTTTTGGTATGTACTTTGATTTCAGGTTGAGGTGACGTTTTTTCAAAGCGAGAAAACTAGTGTCCAGGCCAGTGCGGTACCAAAGCTGACTGTGTCGCTCAAGAACCGTACCGCTTGAATATGATTAGCCTTGTACTGGCCCACGAATAGAATTTGTGCCAGATTAAGTTGGACATTAGGGTTTTATTTGTAACATCTTTTGATTAGTGGACATTAATTGGAGCCAATAGGTCACGGTCGATATATCAATATTCAGGCATGGCTCCGAGGCTTTCGGGTCAAAATTGCAAATTTTTCAAGTTTCTTTTGTCTCTCAATTCCCAAAAGAGACTTGAATACAAAGAAAACAACACCAAATATAGAAGTTTGACCTGAAAGCCTCGGAGCTATGTTAGAATATTGATATATCGAACGTGGCCTATTCAGGAACGAAGACTGTTTTTTCAGAGAAGGGGTAATCTTTAAACATCGTATCTCCGCACCCAATTCCCTGACACCCATATTTGTTTTCATTTCTAGTAAGAGTAACTCAGTCTCCGTGTGGTGTCTTGGAAAATCTTCGCGCAAACGCTCTTAAACAAGTACTAAACCTTACTGGCCAGCCTTCTTTAAACTGAGAACATAACCGTTTTATTACCTTAGAAATACGTCGGTCGATTTAGCTACCAGAAAGAGGCAACCATTGAAAAACACTACTACTCTTTCGTCACTTTACGTTAGTCAATACTTTGAACTTAAAATTAAGTACAAGTTAAACCATAGTTAGTAGAGGGGAATGGTTATGAAACCCGGCAAACTTCAAAGGATGATCTCTTTGTTAAGCTTTTAGCTCGGTCACGTGATCTCGACCGTGCACAACTACTGTCAAGATGGCGTCCGGAGTCTCGAAGAAATCGAAGTTCGAATAAAAAATTCTGGGTTTGGCTGTTAAATTTCCGGTTGATTGATTGACTATCGTCATGCCAGGAGATAATTGTTCCGTGTTTGGCTGTGGCACAAATAGAAGGACCAAAGGAGTGGGAATATGAAAGTTACCGAACGCAAAAGACGAGGAATGGAGAGAAGATTGGCTCCGGGAAATTACGAAGACAAGAGAAGTTGATCGCGACTTCAAGAGACACGAAGAAAACGACAATGTGTTTATATGTGAGAAACACTTTCATCCAGAAGGCATTTAAACATGTAAGCAGGAAAAGAAAACAAGTTCTGGTTAAATACATCGCGAATTCGCCGTGATCTGTTTGACTTAGTGCATAACACAAACATAGCTAGCTCCAGATTTTCGCTAGTATTTCTTTCTTTACTTAAGTTACCTTGTTCTCTTCTGCAGTTCATTCAGAGAAAATGATGAAAAAAGCCAACTGATTGAGGAGTCTTTTGGCAGTCAAAGGAAACTTGACCCATGAAATGATATTAAAAAATCCACATATCAAAACATTTGGGTACAACAACACTATCCGAGCCCTGCCAAAGTGGAAACACCACAGCGAAAATCGACAAAAGGAGAAGTTGAGAACAAGTAATCGATGACCCGCTACCCTGCCGAAAGAAACTTCGAAAGAGGCAGTGACTACTTTTTAATCTAGGTTCTATTCTGGAATTTTTGACCGTGTACATGAAAAGAAGACAGGGTTGTTCAAAGCATGCATGAATAAGCTATTCCAGGACAAGTGAGGATTTTTGTTTCAGCTTTTCACCTTTTCAGTAAGGTTGATTTCTGTTTACATTGTCTTACTTCCAGTTGGCTTATCTCAAATATTATAGAACATATTGACTGATTTACAAAAATAGTTTTTCAAGGAAATTGCACCCTTAAGGAAATTTTAATCCTGATTTAGTATTTGTCAGCCCATGTTCCTTTCATGAATTATTTGACCTATTTGTACTGAAGATGGAACTGAATTGTGTTGTTTGACTTTTCAATACAATTAGGCGTTTTTTGTGTCAATGAAAAGAGTACTAATAATATTTAAAGGACTGTCAAAACAATGGTACCTTTCATTTGAATGAATTTACTTGGCCCTTTATAGTTGGCTATTTATGACAGTGTGAAGTGTACAATTGGTATTGTAATAACAGAGTTAACTTGTGTCGAGGTTAATAAAGACTTGATTTTCAGCGTGTTTTATACATTTCAGGACAGTTTGTTTTTAATTTTAAATACTACATGTAGGAGTCCCAAATCGATCAAAATAAAACTTCTGCTGCAGATAATAATACATCAAGTCTATCTCAGAATATGCCACTGGGCCAGTGTCATGAAAGCTGAAATGAATTTTATCATTTAACATGTACAAGTACTCTAAGAACGGCATGGAGACCATTAGCTAGGATTGTTATGTTGATCATGGGGGTTAGGTGTCTACTACTCAGGAAAAAAAACAGCCTCTTTATAACTGACACCATTTAGGGTTCTTAAGTGTCATGCATTATATGTAACTGTGAGTAAATTATCAACAATGAATTAATGTTAAGTTCAATTAAATTTAGAGTACTTCTAGCTCCCTGGTGTTACCATGAAATTTATTGTCCTCACTGGTATTATGTGAATGGTGGTACTGATCATTAGGTACCTATGTAATTAACAAAATAGTCAAATTGAAATGTGAATTAACAGTCTCAGACCTGCCTTTGTTGCTCTTCCCCTTTGCAAATTCGACTGATTTCTTTGCGTAATGCCCTTGCTTTGATTTGCATTGCCGCAATCTTATATCGCTGAATAATATCCTTGACAAAAGAGAATGAGAGCACACCTATATACACATTTACAATGCCATGCGAGACATCCTTGCGAACACGACTCTCCGGTTCAAGTTCTGCATCTGATATGATCAAATTGCAAATGTCACTATCACTCATTGCATTATGAGTTATACAAGAAATATCCAACCTTTGCAATTCAGTTTCTGATGTAAATTGCCTGACATGACATTCTGCTATTAAAAATATCTGCTGAGCAGGTTGAGTGGTTATCCAGAGTCCACCACAGTTCAAAACTGATACAAGCTTCTGACTAGAATCAGATGACTGCTTTCAGTTAAGTGTTTTTGTTGCTTCGAGTATGCCAGAAAATAGTCAGCAATTTTGGTTGCCAGTAGTGTTGCTGCAGCATTCTTAGAAAGTCCACTGCCTTTAGAGAATTAATTCTTATCTCCTTTTAGCTATGAATAATTGCTACACTCAATCGTCAAACTTTCAACAATTTATTATATATTTTTACATTACGGACAGCACGGCCGACTATTTCTACAAGAACACTTTGGCTTAACTATTAAACTTGCTGCAATCCTTCCTACTGATTGTTGTGTTTTACAGCCCTGTCTCTCAGTTAAACCTCCTCTGGTTTTACACTTCTTTCCGCAGTCAAAACAAATAATTTCTTGACACTGAGCCTACCAAGACATAAAAATGATAACTGTAAAACAAATAGACTACTAAATGGTTAAAACATCAAAAATTCAAAGGGGAAATTGTACGAACGCTTTTTTCGATAGAGTGTTGTGAAAGAAGCTCTATACATTACAAGGTTTACCCCTCAAAATAATATATAAACAAATCACTACATCTCAGAGCTTAGAGCTTTCTCGAAGCTTTTGTATAAGTATTCCTTGTTTCAAAACAGTCATAGAGGAGATTTGCATCAAAGGAAAGCGGTATATAAGCTTAATATTTGCGTGAGCGTTTGTTGGATTTCGTTTGTTTACACGAGTCGAGCGGACTATGCATAGCAAATTTAAGTACAGTAATGCGAAATTTCGACTCAGAATTGCCAATTTTTTAACTTACATTTCTAACTATGACCACACACTGTTCTCCTACTTCTTCAGTGTCTTCCAAAACGTCCAAAATGGCTTCAAAATCGTCTCCACACAGAAGCAGACCAATTGTACTGTCCGCCATCTTGAATGAACTTGTGCACGGTCAGAGTCACGTGATGGGTCTGTTCAACATCGGAGACCGCGCTATTGTTTAGCCCTTTGAAGTTTGCCGAGTTTCATAACCAGTCCCCTCTACTAACTATGGTTAAACAAAACTTCCCATGGTCGAGCTATGATTGAAAAACGATCTTGTGGGTGAAAACGGGTTTGTCATTGAACCAAAAGAAAGCTGGCTGCTTGAAAAAGGTTCTAAACCAAATGAACCTTGTCCCTGGAATGCACTCCCAGGCGCAGAGTTCGATCCCAATGAGCAACTTGAGTCAGCATTACTGACTGCAAAAAACGATGACGTAATACTGTCCACCTACCATTCAAAGAAATCGTAATTAACACTATTCTGCCTGAGTTGTCGGAATAAGAATAATTGACTTAGATTTGTGCCTCATACTTTTCAGTGTCTACCAAATAGCCAGGCCAATCAGCTGCAAAAGACTGCATTATTGACGAGACAGAACTTACTTCATTAATTGTGGGTGGTGACTGGAACTGCACATTGTCTAAAAAAGACACAATCGGGTTGCATTGCGCCTTGGAAGCCAACAATCTACAGTTACACCAGTTCATGGAAATGTTTGATTTGTGCATATTCAAATTGAAACTCTCTATAAAAATCTATATAGATAAAGAGTACGAATTATTTATCGAAATTTAGAAATCCCACTCTCATGGTTGAAGATCGAGACAATCTTAAAGAGTTCACTAACATACGACGAATGTAAACACATGAAAGCACCAGGGAGGTAGAGTGGTCGAGTGGCTTAGGGCACTGGTGTTATCTTCCGGAGGTCCCGGGTTCAAGGCGCTTCCACCCTGTCACTATCGGAATTTGTTTCTCGGTAGTCCCGAGTTTAAATCCTCGGTCACGCTTTGTAAATAGCCAACTGGTGTTCCCCTGGTGTTCCTCCTGCCAGTTGGGATTTTTAACTATGTTTGAAATATTTGTTTCCTTTGTTTCAGTAGCATCCCTGTAAACTAGCTAAGCCTAGTGCTTGTATAGGTGAGTGTATGACCACTACAAATAATTTTACATTTACAAACCTGTCTGAACGATATAAAGTGAAGACGGTTTTACAATCGAATTTTATAAATGTTTCTTTGATCTACCAGGCAATGATTCATTAGCACGTTTTAATTAATGAAGCACACGCGAAAGGTGAACTTAGCATCTCTCAACGAACGGGAATAATCATACTAATCCCAAACGAGGATGGGTTGCTCTTGGAATTATCTAATTAGAGACCGATTACGTTACTCAATGTCGACTTTAAGATTGCCGCCAAGGCAGTTGCAAAACGTCTGGAACCAATACTTCCATCCGTAATTCACTCCGGCGGACGAACAGGCTTTGCATAAGGACGCTATATAGGGGAGAATATTGGTCTTATGTTCAAAGCCTTAAAAGTTGCATGGATCCCTAGATTGATTAAATCGGATAACAGGAACTGGTGCACCATCCTGAACCACTTCTTTAAGAGAATGGGTGGCCCGAACTTTCTCTCAAGGTGTAACTATGATACAAAACATTTCAACGATTTACCAGTTTTTTTACAAGAAAATTCTTGGTAACTTCAGTTAAAGAATTAAAAAGCTCTATGATTATTATCAAGAACAAGACATGTTATTCAACAACAAAGGAATATGTATTGGCGGGAAACATCCTTTTTTGGAGTTAATGGTTCAAAAAGAGCAATGTTAGATGAAACCGGCAATCTGTTAACTTTTCAACCATTCTCACAGAAATATTCATGTAAAACTAGTTTTCTACAATATCATCAATAGCTCAGCGCCATTCTTAAGCAATCTGACACCTTTAACAAATCGTTCTTTATCAGTAAGGACAATAATTTTCCTTTGAATGAATTAGCACAAATTCATTTTGGTACGGCAAGGTCAACAGACTAAATTAAACTAATTCACAGAATCGTAATAACGAGGAAGGAACTATTTGTATTTGGCATCAAAACTGATGACGAATGCTTGTATTGTGGGGATAAGGACTCTATGAGCAGATGTTTATTGAATGCCCGTTAAAGTTGATTTCCAGTCCGTACTGCGCACTCTCGAGAGTTTGTTTTGGTTTCTTGTTTTGCTTCATGTAAAATATCACAAAATGTAACCATTTCGCAACTACTTACATGAAGTAAATTCAAAGTTTAAAAGCAACCGCCATTATGGATACGAACCGGTCGAAGCTTAATACTTCATTCTTGCTCATATCACTTCATGAAACAACTTCACAGCTGTAAAAATCAATGAATCTGTTGGAAAAGGACTTTGAAAGGTCTCAAAGATAAGGTATGTGGTTCTTAACGAATAACATCGATCCGCATTCCATCGAGTGCGCCCGATAAACATTAGGGTTCTGAGACTGCGCAGTTCGGACTGGAAATCATCTTTAACGAGATCCTTTGCAAAAAGGATTTACAATGGTTTAATGAAGCTAATTGTTGTCATATCTCCCTTACCACTAAGGAACTCTTGTTTGGTATTATTCCGACTTCCAAGGAAACAAAAATAATCAGTAAATTTAACTACACGACCCTGTCTATGTGCATGGGCCATTACGCATGTTCAAACGAAATCAATAATTATGACATTTAAATGCACGAATTTATCAATAAATTATTTCCGTAAAAATATCAATTAATTTAAAAAGGCACTTATGATAAATATCAATTAACGAAAAGACATCCTCTGTTATATTGATAGTAACAATGTTGAATTCCCCTGTATCCTAACCAGCTCTATAATATTTTGATGTTATGGTATAGTTAACCTGCTAGCAGTGTCTCCTTCGTTGTCTATAGTAAGTAATGCACAGTGCTGTAAACGGATAAATTTGTAAGTAATGTTAGTACTGTAAGTAGCATAAGTATTGTAAGAATTGTAGCTGTTGCAGGAAGATAATTAAAAAAACGATATATGCCCTTTTCGAACCAGAATAACTGGAATCATTTGACCTTAAAGTGCCACTGCGACGAAATTTCACATTTCTTTTTCCCACTTTTTTTTATACAGAATAACTTACCATCATGTACGATGTCCTTTCGTCCAAAAAGAAAAAATTAAAAGGACTTCCTTCATTAAAATTTCGCCGCTCGAAAAGTGAAATTTTTCGTCCGCCATTACTCGAAATTGGTTCCAGTTGAGCCCGCTATTTTCGCAGCGGCATCTCTACTTGTGACGTCATATTCCTATTTACCATCAGTCGAGTTTTTACCTTAGTATTAACGAAATCTCTGTCGATTCAGAAGTTCATTTTGGGTAAAGTTTGTCTGAAAGCAGTAGTGAATGTTGCTCTGAGTCTTCAGAGGCTAGCTTCTGCTTGGCAAAGTGAAGATTTCCAATCATACGATGATAGTGCCGAGCCAGATTGCCACCGAAGAAGAAGCCACCCAGTACGCTGAACAAATAGTTGTAAAGGAAGGAGAAGAGTCTGAGGACATGCTTCTAAGTCGATTTGCTGACGAGACAGATCTACCAGACTGGTATTTTATTTGGTTTCTTCGTTTCGATTCTTTCTGCTTTTATCAACGCGTCTATTTTTGTAAAAGAGCTACTGAAAATTCCAAGCAGTTTGTTTCGAAGGAAGTTATGTTGGATTCGATCTGTCACCGTTTTTGAAAATGTCTGTTTCGTAGATATTGCACGATTTAAATTTCTGTAATTTGGTCAATTACCAAAAATAATAATAAAAAAAGATCGATGTGGTAGTTTTAGTTTTTCAGGTATTTCAAGTTTATTTATACATATTTTTGGTGTCAATTAACTGTTAATGTTATTTTGAATTTAAGCTTACCCATACATGTACATGTAAGGTTATGGTTATAGGTGCAAGTGTATAAATTTTTCGCTGGAGTTTGTTGTCCAGCATGAAGAATGTAGATGTACGTGTTGCATGGAGGTTGATAGATGTCATGAAAGAATGGCAGAAGTTGAGAAAGATGATTAGTAAGTTACTTTCTCATCCAGGTTTTGAAAGTGTGTCTGAGTAGTTGGGTTTTGGCTACTGCAGCAATAGGGTTTAAAACGAGAGAAAAATTAAAGGGTTTACCACATTGACCACATTAGGGAGTTTTAGCAATGAAGACGGCGACGGCGGGCACGAAGGCTTGCAAAAAAAGTATTTATATTTTACTCATAAATGTCGCAGCTGTTTAAATCTGTTCAGTAGGTCTGTCGGTCTAAAAACTAGCTCAGGCTCAATATGCACCGACAGCATTTAATTCGAAAAGAAGATACGAAAAATTAGCCATTGCGGTTCGCGCTCTCCAAACTACGTAGCACTTGGTCATTTCACGTCGTTAATTTGTAGAGGGCGGCAAAGAAATGTACCAAGATTCAAAACGCACGTGCACAGCTATTGTTTTGCTCATTAAACCTTTTGTTTGGTGAAGCTCTCGTTGCCGTAGCCGTCGTGGTTTGCTAAAACTCCCTAATGTTTGCTGAAGGCAACACCACAGACACCTGAGACAGTGGGAAACCCCCAAAATTTGGAATTTTAGAGGGGCAACAGCAAAGTCTGAGATCACCCCTTCCTTGCTACCAGTACTGCTAAAACATTGATGATCAGAATTTTCAACTGGCCATCAATGGGGGGATAACTATTTTCAGGACTATGCCACTGTCATATATTTATCTCATTCCCAAATTAATGTTAATTTTGGCCAAAGCTATTACACTGACAGAAAATTCTGACCCCTTTTGCCAATAGCAGACTTTTCATCTTGACTTCCATTACCATAAAGAGGAAAACTGTTGGTGAATGCACATCACTAGCTTGTGATGGAAAGGTTTCATTAAGTTGAAAGCTGTAGCCAAAGTCAAAAAAGTTAATTTTAGACCCTAAGCAGCCAAAAATATGTAGGGTGTGCTTGCTTACAGCTGCATGTAGTAATATTCTTCCTTAAAGATCAGCAATGAAATTGGCTTTTATAGACTAGTAATGAACAAATCCTATCAGAACTTCCAACTGGCTAAAGCACCAGAAATTAAATATATTCCTTTGGGAGTGTACTGCATGCTACTCAGGGTCTCCTCAGTACACCACAGCAACTCAATAACGTTAACACTGACTGTGTGACTGATTGTATTCCGAAATATCCAGCTCATTGATAAAATTAAGAGAATGTCACAGTATTCTCTGTTTTCTGTTTAGTCCTCCCGTTTAAAATACGTCTAATTGCAATATCAACAAGGCCTGGATGAATTTAAAGAGACAAATAAAGGGAAATAAGAATTAAGCAACACTGATCAGGGTTTGCATGGGTAATGGAAACATGGGAAGTCCTGGAATTATAAATCTTCTTTTTCCAGGCCTGGCAAGTCATGGAATTTTTAAAGCCCTATAGGTAACACAGTGAGCGAATATTTTAAAGATACTGCCACCCCTCATTTCTTGAATGTTGCCATTAGGTGTAAAGTTTTGATTAAAACTGCATTTTCTTAAGCTAGACACCCCTCCCCTCCCTCATTGTTGTTGCATAATAAAATGGCTTAACCTTGCCCCCCCTAAAAATCCCAACAATCCACATTACCTGTAAAATTACACATGTGTCCAGCATAATTATCAAGGTACACAAGGTTAAGACCAGGAAACTGACGCTTAGGAAACTGAGTTTAAACTGCCATTTTATTCAAACAGATTTCGCAATGAGTACAAAACTGGGACATTTGAGCTTATTTTAGGTCAACGGAAATGTACACAGCAAAATGCTCTAACGAAAACGAGTTTCGCTCACAACATTGTCTCTATCCAGCGAAAAGAACTGCAATTACCAGATTACATAACGTGAGGGGCGCCTACATCTCAGTAAAAACCCATTAAATTACCGAGTGGCCAGCTTCTGGGGATGAAACTTCTGGTGACTAAGAAATGTTACAGTTCATTTATGATCTCTATGGAAAGTAGATATAGAAACCTGTGTTTGAGAAAAAAAAACAGTAAATTATTTCTGGTTGAATTGAAAATTTTGGAAACCATTGAAAGGCTCTTCGATAAACCAGAATCTTGCGTGTGCGACATGACTGGAAACAGAAGGGATAAAAAACTAAAATACAATAGCGCGACGATATGAACAATACTAAAATTGATGAGTTACTTGAAGATATATTTACAAATCGCAGAGATGTCTGGGACTTAACATACAGGATACTTCTACGAAAAACTCAAAAACTGACTTCATGGGTGACACAATACTGAAGCTTAGATAAAATTAAACAAGGCTTACCTTGCGGTGTTGTCGTTTGTTTCCCTGGCTCGCTCTTCCATATTGTAGGAATTGAACCAAGAATAAGCCGACGACGATAACCGTCTATATAAAACGCTCTAGAAAAACATTCCTCCGCGAAATGGACTGACACCCGCCACAAATTTTCCGCTCGGGTTGAAGCCGGTTCGCGCTGTGAGTGTGCACGAATCTCAACCACTTATCTCGCTCACTTTTTAATCGTAGGAATAAAATGAGCAGAAATACCTGCGTTAATATCTTATCCATTGCTGCATCCGTGTACTACACATCGATCAGGCACGATTCGATTCGAATAGAGCGCTAGATTCACGTTGCGAAGCCAGTTAACTGCGAACTACATAGAGATGTTATAACAAAATTCGCTATGTGAGCCAAGTTGGTTAGGAGTATGACGTCACAAAGCAGCAAGGCCTCATGGGGTTGCAGGAACATGATTTGATAATGGCGGACGAAAAATTCTCGGGAAAAACCGTAAAAAAAACATCGTCGCAATGGCACTTTAAAACTCCTTCCTGACAAGACAAACGTCAGATTAAGTAGCCAACAAGCCTTGCCTTGACTACCTTGTAGAATGCTTTCTCTCCGTTTAGTTTTTTTCCCTTATCACCAGCGCTTTGCCTGAGCCATTTCAGAATTTTTTGCAACTGGAGGGGCTGCAGCCCCCCCCACCCCCCTTCGTCCCCCCCCAGCCCGTACGCCTATGGTGAGGGGCTTTTGTTGAGATCCTGAAAAAGGAAGGCCATGCCATTCGAAATATTGGAAATATATTCCCATACTGTTTAATCAGCCTTGCGTTCGTCTGTTATTCAATCAACTTATGGCTGATTAGATCTTCTACAGCGAAAGGATCCAGTACTTCCATTTCGTCACGGTGATTTTTGCAAACATTAACGTCTGTTGTTGATATTGTTGGCGATAATGATGAAAAACTGAAGTTGCTTATTCGAAAAAAACAAAACCCACCCTATACAAGACTAGAGTGCAAAAGCCATGCCCTATTTGAGACCAAAACGGCTACAATGGGAGTACCCCACGGGCACGGGGGAGCCTGGAAAACAGCCAAGGTTAGACAGAATGTCATGCGGATGTGGGTCCCGGATGAAACGTTTCGCTCGAGTGATTCTGATCGTGATCATCACAGACTCTGATCAAACAAACAACCTTCGTTCTACTCAGGGAGCTGTTTTCCATTGTATTCTGAGTGGGATTATAGAAGGTTAGTATATTACTTTATATGAAAGCACTAATAAAAGCACTGGTTATTAAAAGTTCATTTTACTACTGAGAATAATTCAGTTCGCGTGGACGAAGTCACTAGGGACCTTACGCATATACGACGGCGACGACGAGGACAACGCCTAGTAAAAATGTGTTTATATTTTACTTTAGAAATTTGCATTTATTTGAACTATCCAGTGTGTCGGTCGGTATTAAAACTTGGCCCTGCTGAACATGCTACGAATGCGTTCAATTCCAAATAGAAATACGAAAGATTAGCCGTTATGGTTCACGTTCTCCAAACAACGCAGAATTTGGTCATTTCACGTTGTTTTGTAGACGACGGCAAAGAATTGTACTAAGAATTGTAACGCACGTGCACAGTTATTGTTTTGCTCTTCAAGCCTATATTTTGGTAACGTTCTCGTTGCCGTTGCCGGCGTGCTTTGCGTAAGGTCCCTATAGTCTGTTTCGCTAGTCATTCGACAGAGACGACAGTGGGATTTTAATATTCAGGTTACTAAGTAGTGTTCGTTCTATGTAGGAATCTTTCTCTTGTTCATGGCCACAGTGGTAATTTTATGTTGACTGCCGATCGATTCTTTCCGTTGAAGTGGCTTATTCTGGTTCCAGGCCTAGGAGAAGCTCTAACATTTTAGGTAAGTAGGATGAGTGAAAAAACATTATCAATTGGAAGCACATTTGAGAGACGAGTTACAAAACAAGCAACAAAGACGGGAATATCTTTACTAATTTCCATAGTATTTCGTAGATTTTAATTGAAACGGAAGCACATTTGAGGGACGAGCAAAAGTCGGTAGCGCTGACAGGCATTAAAGCCGGGGATATCTTAAGTAATTTCCATAGTAGCTGGTAGATTTTAAGTCCAAGTCCATTAATTTGTGTGCTAGTTATCATCATCAAAACCAGCATTTCAGTACCAAGTTTATAAAAATCGAGACATACGTACCCATTCAAAGAACTGAAACCGGAAGTCGTGGAATGTAAAATGACACCGCCGGTACGTTTCGTGAATGACTCAGTTACCCTGAACAAACTCATCAACATTTGTTAGGGAACAATTTCATCGCTAGGGTTAAACCAAAAGTTTGATTACCAGCGAGCTTTAGTGAAATCAAATGAACCCAAATCCCCTAATTCGTGATTTCATTTGCATTTTTAAATGCAAAAGTTCACTTTACAACAAACGATGACGGCCACATAATCTTGCACATACTTGATTCTTAGATTATTACATTACAGACTGAAGACATATATATGGTGTACTGTTGTGATTTATAATCGGGTTCTTTATCGTAATTTATGGTACAAGGTCTTTAAACTAGGGAGTATTTACTATTCATCAGTAATCAGAATTTACTAGCGAGCAGAACTTGTTATTAATCAGTATTGCTTCCTTTTTGCCTGGCTCAAGTTGTAAAGGTTTCTCTTGACGTAGCTGCAATAAACCCAGCGCGTGAAAACAAATCTTTCTTATTGGTTAACAGATGCGTTTAACTTTTCGATCTCATTGCTGCTTTGTTTGCATCAGTATTTTCAATTTTGACTAAGAGCAAATGTAATCAGCAGATGTTATGTCAGATTCGAGTCTACCTGTTTGTTTCTACAGTTTTATAAACTCCTTGGTGACTGAGACTGGATCGTTTTCAAGTGAGTTGAAAAACAACTGCAGTGCGTGACCACAAAACTTCTGTGCCAGGTTAGAAAATTATGAACAAAATTCTGATATGTGCATTCTGGTCTGTGTGATTAATAGCTAGGTTATTTTTAGGTGTGTTTGTCTGTATATGTATGGATCAATAAAACAACGAAGGTAGAAAGCTTTTGCTTGCTTGCTTGCTTTTCTCAATTTGTTGTACACGCTTGACTAACTTCAGTGTATGTTTGTTTGTTTGGCCAATAAAATAATCCTGTATTTTTTTTGTCGATTCTCTGTACGGTGACGTTCTTTGCATTCAAAAGAGCAACCATGCCTGTTCGCAAAACAGCTGTAATCTGTTGAATCTTTTGAATTTTTAGAGTTTCTGCGTTTCTGTTTTAAGTCATTTAATCTTGATGTTTTATTAGCTAGGAAGGTGAAATTCATAAAGGCTTCTAGCACATCAATGTTGACTTGTAAACACTGAGCGACTACTCTTATCCTTGGGGAAAGTAAGGCCTAAGGCAAACGTCGAATCCAAGTCGCGTCGAATCAATTAAAAATAGATGCGACAAAGAGTCGACTTCATTTCAGCGTATAGTAGCAAACGTCGAACCTCCGTCGATCCTATTTATATTTTACAAGCGAAATTCGTGATTGTCTAGATCTGCTCAGTACGCCAATGGCATTAAAATCGTATATGGCACTAAAATCGTGGCATATGTAGCTTAAGCTACATATGCAACAACGGCCATCAAATCCAAATGGAAATACAAAAACTAGCCGTCGTCGTCCACGTTCCGTAGACGACGCAGAACTTGGTAATTTCACATTGTTTTGCAGGGGACGGCAAAGGAATACAAAGATTTTTAACGCACGTGCTCAGCTAATGTGTTGCTCATTAAACTTTTTGTTTAGTGACGTTGTCGTTGTCGTCGTGGTTTGCTTAAGCTCCCTTATATCACTCGATACGCGGCTAGTTACTGCTAGGACTTTAATTGATAGCAAAATACCGAAATACAGTGCTCGTACAATTAATAGACCTTTTTCGCTTGTACATTTTGTTTTCCCAATACAGATCATGTGATGATACTCAGGAGATTTTATCCTTTGTTTTGTTCATCAAAAAGAGTACATGCAGACATATTCATGCTTGCATGTACCCTTTTTAATGAACAAAGCAAAAGATCAAATCTCCTGAGTATCATCACATGATCTGTATTGGGAAAACAAAATGTACAAGCGAAAAAGGTCTATTGCGAAGACGAGAAAGGGATTCGTATTACACACAGCACTGAAAACAGTGTATCAGAGACGACAGCTTTTGGCCTAATTGGCATGATTGACCGTGCTCTTGTTAGCAAACAACACTGGAGCAGCAGTCATGGCAGTCTTGAGCAGCGATCTTCATGTCAGCAATGACTCTATAGTTCGCCATTCCCGGTGGCTAAATTATCTTTGTACAGCGCATGCTCGTCAGGGTAGGGAGGGGGGGGGGGAATAGCGTTTGACAGATATAGGGAGTAGGTATTTTTATGACATTTGCACAGTCCATCACATTTGAAGCAATTATTTTGTAATTTGCATAATTTATGAATTAAGTTCAGCGCGTGTCTAGAGCGGCGTTTGCTGAAACGCCGAACCACTGTCGCATTATCCGACTTGGCAAGTCGAACCGATGCTAGAGTTGAACTAATTAATTTGAGTCGAATATAATTGCAGCAAACGTCGCACCATTCATGCGCCTATTATTTCAAAATAAATAGGTTCTACGAATTAAATTCGACTTAGATTCCACGTTTGCCCCAGGCCTAAAAAGCTAGATTGAAAGAGTCTTAGCAGATACAATTTCTGTGAAAGGAATTTAATATTCTCATAACATGTTAGAGTTATAAACAAAAATAATGCGAAAAAGCAAATCTTTTTTATTTTCGATCTCTTATTGCTGCTTTGTTCACAGCAACATTTTAAATTCTGACCAAGAACAAATGTTTTATATGTTACTAATGAGTTTAGATCCAACCCATGTTTTTCTACAGTTGTAACTCCTTGGTGACTGACTGACACCGTGTCACTTTCAACAGAATAAAAACAGCCGTGCAACTACAGAACTTCTCCGCAAGGTAAGAACACTGTCAAAATTCCTACAAAAACAATTCAAGAGAAGTTAGCAACAATTTTCAATTTGTTGCTAGTGTGGACTAAAGGTAGCAGGCAATTACGTACACGTGTTGGAGAGGCGCGTGGCATGCTTTGATTACGTTTGACGTTTCCATCCCATTGCTGTTAAATTGATGTTTTCTTCAATACTGTTAACTTAGCACGCAGACAAGCGCTAGCTACTAAATGTAGCCCTTTAATCACCCATGGATTTCAGAATCTTCTTACCTTGTAAAGCAATTCTGTTGTCTTAACATTGTTTTAAATTCCTCGTGAATGGCACATGCAGTGGCAGTCAATAATAGTCAGTAATCAAGGAGTTACAACTGATTAATAATAAGCAAGTTGGGTCAATTTGAAGTAATATTACATACGCTCTTAAAGTCATGAAGTATATTTGCATAAGTCTTTAAAAGCAACGAATTAAAGATGGATAGTTTTACTTGCTTGTTTTTGTCAATTTCCTGTCCAATAAATCAGAATGGAGTTTTGACATACGGTGACTTTACTTGAACGGTACAACATCACAGTAACAAATTGAAATGTTTCGCGATCCGATTTACGGCGGTTTCAAACCGCTTGAAAAGGCTCCTCTTTTCTTCTTCGCCCATTAAGGCGATGTCCTAAATTGTTTCCAAGGTAGCCGTGAATGTTCCGCCATATGTTACCGTACGTTTAGAATTTCTGGTTACTGAATTATGTCACGGTACGAGGGAGGCGAGGTGGCCTCATGGTTAGTGCGCTCGACTCCGGAGCAAGCAGTTCGGGTTCGAGCCCTGGCCGAGGACGTTGTGTTGTGTTCTTGGGCAAGACACTTTACTCTCACAGTGCCTCTCTCCACCCAGATGTATAAATGGGTAACAGCAAATTGTTAGGGAAACCTGACAACTGCAGAAATTCTCGCGCGCTCATTGGCTAATTTTTATTGTCAATAAACGGACAGACACATGAATTTATAATTTCTGCGATGCGTCAGCGAACGAGAGCAGACAATTTGACAATTTTTTATCGTAAAAAAAACATAGGCACGCAAGGCGTGCAAGAGTTATTTTTTTTGTGTATAGCAAGTCCCTGGAGGTAGTGATTGGTCAGTGAAGCCTTAATGGTATTGGCTGCAAGATTCGTGTTAAGTTTGTCATTGTTCGGTTTCGTTTCGTTCGTTTCGTTGTCGGTTTCGTTTTCGTCTTGGATAAGTCGTTTGTAAGGCACCTGTACTTTTTGAGATCTGTTAAGAGGCTTTTGTTGTAAGTTAGTGTACCAGCTTTCCAGAGTCATATATGAAAGTAATGTAACACGAGCGTGGGACCTAGAAAAAATCTGAGTCCCCATAGGATTTGAACCCATGACCTTCCTTTCCAGA
The DNA here is from genome assembly GCA_019787425.1 of Platygyra sinensis. Lineage (NCBI taxonomy): Eukaryota > Metazoa > Cnidaria > Anthozoa > Scleractinia > Merulinidae > Platygyra > Platygyra sinensis. Next base: position 72,898 of record JAHPZR010004368.1, read on the forward strand.
GTCAGTTGTTGAATAAATAGTTCGTACAATAAGTTCTCGCTGAAACGCCTGCCATATTTTGAAGTGGTTTTTGACGGCAAAGGTGGCAACAGAATAAGAACGTGCTGTTCTGTGACTCGACCTGTCAGATGTGATTATCTGATAATTAGATTAGTTTTTGGTTATCTGTAAAATGATAATTGAATTTAACTCAGTTTATAATAAGATCCAATATAGCATGTTCTGATGCCAACAATGATCATAGATTTTTTCGGTTTTGATATTCCACGAAACCATTTCAAATTAATATCGATATCAAAACTAATAAGACGTTATGAAAGGTAACCCTGAACTTGAAACAACCAGACACATGAAAAACTGTATGAATTTTATAAGAAGCCGCCAAAACTGCAGAGTTTGCCACTTTATGAGACTGTATTTCGTGAAGCGTGCAACCACTATGTCACCCTGCAAAGTCTAATCAAATTAATTTGCGGTTTAACTCGCCGCCAGGAGTCTTCAAGAATACTACAAACCTTAACTTTAAGAAAATCTCCGCTAAAAGTTCCCATTTTTAACAATTGCCATTAATGCGAAATATTAAAATGCCCTGAATACATTAAGAAAAGATAGGTCCAAACATTTTTCTAGACGTGCCGCTAGATTGGCTTCTGGTTTGCCAATTTATTCTGACCGTGAAAAACAAAAGTATCAAGTTACCATTTGAAACTAACAAATTGATTGGCTGTTTATAGCAGATCCAATCTGATTGGTGTGAAATACATACATCTCTCACTCACTCACTCACTCACTCACTCACTCATCGATTGACCCATCCATAACATACCCAACGCGCCGACTAAGAGGTATTTTTTTTTACAAAAGAATAACTCAACAAATCGATGTCAGTTTTTAAGAGCGTGTCCGTGTAAGAACCGACCACTCAAATTTTCGTGGAAAATGGATTGCCTTCATTTTTTCTACACAAGTCAAACAACATATGCAATGAATGAAAATGGCCTTTATTTCGATAGATTCGCTTTTTTAATTTTTTGAGGAATTTTTTTTTGTAGGCACCCCGAAAACTACACAAACCGGAAATTGAAACCCCAAAAATTGGGGGTTACGTTATGCTTGCTCAAACTTTGCACATTTGATAAAACGACCTAACTCTTTCAGAATTACTGCATAATTCTTTCTTCTTTCTACACAACTAAAAACTATCTGCTTATCTTAAACGCAAGCAAAGTTATGACGTCCCAACGTGATCCGCTTAAAGATGTCTTAATTGCCATCTTTGCTGACATAGCCTCCAAACAAACAGATTTTTTTCAAAAGTGGGACCTCTTCATGAATGATGACTGTTATCAGCGTAATGTACTAGGCCTAAGCTACAATTATAGGTATTAAAAGTTGTGGGCACTCATAATTTTGATACGCAAAAAATTCGACAAAGTAGCGGAAATTTCAACAATTTGTGTGGAAATGACGAATCTCATCCGTTGCCTAAAATGCGGTTTTGAGTTTCTCAGCGAACTTTTAGACATTACCTGAGTAGATTTATTGAGTTTTAACACTTGGAGAACTCGATGAGACTTATTTTACGCCAAAATATTGAGAAATATCTCAAGCCTCACGTTTCTTTTGACTGACCACTACCGATCGTCATCACGACCGTTCCGTCACGCATCACGCATTCTTGGTTGAAGAAGGCGTTGATTTAAAATGTCTTATCCCCATAGAAATGAGCAGCCTTTTATGATTATTTCATACTTTTTCAACACCTTTTCCTTTTATTTTCTTGTTTCTTTTTATAAGATTGCTGTAATATTAATTTTAGTTGAGTCATCGCCGAAGCCGGTAGTGTAAACAGTTGGGGTCAGTGTCAACAACATTCGTTCCCTAACTCACATAACTTGACCGTTCGGGAGACTCTTTTCCGCTAATAATTAAAGTTGCTAATAAATCAGGAGAGCTCATAGAGGGATTTTTACCCTAGCTGATATCCGAAATAGACCTTTTTACGGATACCATGCCTTTCCGATGCTTCTAATTAAACAACAAATATGCCTAAGACACCGCTTGATTTGATGCCGAGTAAATCGAGTAACATGATACTGTTTGCGAATTCTCACCAAGACAAGTATTCGTATCAGACTCGTAAAAGTATGGCATCCCAGTCTTGCCAATTTTTAAAAAATTATAGGGCATACTAGATTAAGACAGAGTTTCCTCTTCATAGTATTCTTAGAGAAACCAATTTTGACACCTGAATTACCCGGACACGCAGTTTCGTGCAATTCGCAAACAATTTCCCTGGAAGCATTGCACAGCTAAATCCACTACTTTTAAAAAGTTTTAAATATTTTTTAACTTCCACACGGTCATTTTGCTTTCCTGCCAAAGTTTTACAAGGGGAAATATAACCAAGTATCAGGCACATCCACGTGCTATTGTCTAAACTGGGGCTCGCGGCATTGCCTTTTTGGTTTGATGTTTAGGGAAATATCAATTTTATTGCTTCATTACTCTGGTAATAGTTTTAAGTCATTCTTAACATGCAGTGATTCAAGGTTTAAGCTAGGGTTGTGCGAGTGACCGTCCAGTAGCAAATGTGGGGCCACATGACCTATTCCACTAGGGGGTCTGGGGGTTTCATGCCCCCGAAAACATTTTGCAAAATTGAAGCAATTTTTGGTGCGTTTACCACGATTTTCAGCCGAAACATTTATAAAATGTATCGTTTGGACTTGAGCAAAGATAATGCGTCGTTTACTTAGCTAGCCAATAACCTAAACTAGATTGAAACAGCCCATACTAAACACACATTTGTGTTAACACCTCCTTGAGTGTCTGCCGGATTACGACGTTCTTGGCGGTCATCTTAGGAGAAGTGTATAGGTGTACACCTCTGTAGCCACAATCGTCATTTATAAATGTCAGTTGTGAAATCACTCCTATATTTCGAGGCTTTTAAACTGACACGGTATGTGGGCAAGAGATAGTCTCTTGATGTGGGCTGTTTGTAGCGCACGCTTTTTCACAATCACTTTTAAGCCATGGTTATCCACAACAGTTTTTCTGCAAGGATGTTTGGCTATCATTGTCCAAGGTGAGGTTGCTACACACGAAATGTATCAGACTTGAAAGGGAAAATGTCCGTTTTCTTTATCGTAGAGAATTCCACCAGGACCAAGAAATTAAAACTGCAGTACTGAAGTGGCTGCCAAAGCCGTTTAAGGCCTGAGTCAGGAATGTAAAGTAGAATTATGGTTGGGCAGCTATATCTCTTGTTCTATTTGTTTTAACAAGCTGAACTTTTTCCTGATTATAAAGCTCGACGTCCTGCCTTGCCTTAACAAATTATTCTGAACACGTGACATGCTACGTAATCATTTTGTTAAAATTTGGTAAATCAGTGAATCTATCATATTGATTATTAAAATATAGATAGTACCCTGCGCGCTCTCTGATTGGTCAAAAACCTATGTTTTATCAGAGTATAAAACATAGAAAAGGCGTGTTATATTGTTTTGCGCGCGTAAAATCGATATTTTAAAGCAAATGAAGAAGCCCAAGCCGTGTACTACATTGTGATAAAACACTCCGGTCATTCGAGAACACTCGAGAAATGTAGAAAACACTCGTCTGCGGCTCGTGTTTTCTACATTTCCCTCGTGTTCTCAAATGACCATCGTGTTTTATCACAGTGTAACACACGGCTTAGGCTTCTTTATTTGTTAAATAAATAAGCCATTTCGATGAAAATTTTAATCATCTGCCTTGCTGTGTTTTCATTTTTAGCAGATATAAATGATCAAAAGCCGTCGAATTTTGTTTAAAAAAAACACCTTTCACCCTATAATTTTTTGCTGCGAAAAGAGGGACGGTCATTCCAAACGTGACAGGATGAAAATAATTGCCCTGCATCAGGAGCCATGATCGGGGACGGAGACCGTAAGTCTTGGGATGCGCGTGGACCCATGATATGGGACAGTTTTTCTATTTTTAGAACAAATTGCGCCATCCTGACGTCATATATCCGCGCTGATCCACGCATGTGTCGTGGGCTCTCGCGTAAATGTTGTCACGTTGCGTGATCAAATGGTGAGAGTTGCGAGATTCTCTTGCCGATTTTTCACAGAGATGGCAGGGAATAAGGCAGGGAAGAAGAACCAGGGCTCTTCTATGTACTTTTGTGCTCTGATTTAATGCAAAAGGTGTGTTTTTCAGGGTCAAGAATTTCTTTAATTTCGCGCTGTGAATGAATAAAATCCGCTCGCCGGCTAGCTGTACGCGTAAACTTTTGTGTTTGTTTTGTAGAGAAAAGTTCTGTAAGAAAACTGTTTACTCCGGTATCGAGTTAATTTTGTGAGTTTGCCAAACAATGCTTAATCATAACCAAAACCTGTTTTGATAGTTTCTTATTGTTTCTGCTCGTTGGGCGAGTTTGCAAAAGTTTTTGAAAGGCAAGTCTGACGCGTACGAGTAGTTCATTTAATTTGCATAGTGCAGCGCGTGCACTTCCAAGTCCGAGTTGGTGTTTTCAGATTGGGAACAAATCGTGAAAAAGACTTGTTTCGTTGTCTTTTGCGCCGAGATACTACAACAATTTTCACCAACGTTCACCAAAAGGCTACTAACATTATGTGTGTTTCTTTCACATAGTGAAACTTTACACTGCGAAAATAGAATAGACAAGGAGTTTTCACTCAATCGAAATCTTTATTCAAGTTGATTAAAAGCGTCATCGTCACTTTTCTGATTATTTCTTGTGTATTCAGATATTTTCAGCTGAGCTCTTAATATCTCCTCAAACATGAATCAACCTTAAACACATTCAAAAACTAGAGATATAATACTACTGTAGCTGTGCAAAATACGCATCGGCGGGAGCTCTTATTAATCGACAACAGGCAATTTTATTGGATTTTTACACAAACAAAACTAAGCAGCATCTACAGACATAAACCTATTGTCACTTATTGGGCCTAAACGCTGCTATCTCCAAACATATCCAACTAGGTTTTTTTTTCTGTGTTATGGAAAAGCTGTTAATCTTCTTCATGTTTATGTAAAATTTAGATTGGAGTAATGTGAAGTTCTTGTTAAAGCTTAAGGAGCAGCGGAACTCAACTTGGTCAGCGATATAAAGCGGGACATACCTAAATTTGGCACTGTCTTCACTCAAACTGGAGCAGTTTACGGCGAAAAAATTCCGAGAGTCATTAAGGCGTTGAGTTGTGGGTCAAAAGCATTAACGATTTCGGGAATTTCGGACGCCATTTCCCCTGCGCGACATCCGCGAAAATCCTCGCAGCAATGTACGCGCGTGTTCCGCAGGCGATGGCCCAATTTTTTCTAAAAATAGAAAAATTGTCCCATATCATGGCGCCAACCCCAATACTAGAAATGGCGCGCGCTTACGGTCTCCGTCCCCGATTATGGCTCCTGCCTGCATCTAAAACGCGCGTTTGCTGGATGATGTTACTAAAAACCGCTACCAATTCCTCAAATAACGGCTATTTTCCGCTAAGCCTCACGTGACATGCCACGTGACCTGTCAGAAGTGCCAATTCTACTTTGAAATTTTCAGGACGTTAAAATCTTACTGTGTGCTAAATCTGGTTCCATTGCCATTTATACTTTTAGAAATATAATTAATAGATTATTTTCACCAGTAAAAGCCTTTGACCCAGGCCTTAAACTACATGAGTCAGGTGGGTACAGTTTGTAAGCCCGACAATGTAATTCATCACTCTGCTGGAATTTTTTTTTTCACTTCGTCTTTGCGCATTTTTTTCAGTCATCCTCCCTGGCATGAATATTTTTTCTCCCCACACTCCCTTCTCATCACATTTCTAATGGTCCGTCCCTTTCGGAAACTATTATTGCGAGATTTTACCTGAGGGCTCTTTTGACGTCGCTCAACGTGGCCTTTGTGCCAATATCTCGTTCACGTTTCAAGCAACGCCAAATCCCTCCACTTACAACATTTACCAATGTTTTGCGGGTTTAGTAAATTGTTGGGTGATTTTTGGACATTTCGTGAAAGAGATATTTTTTCTTGAAAGACAGATTAAATTGAGGAAAATATGAAATGTTGAAGATTTGATGGATTTGGAAAATTAAAGTTTAAAGTGAAGAATTAATAGACCGGCAGACACCAAACAGTCCCCTACCAACCTGGCGCTCTTTTTTGAGGGGGTCAACTGTCTGGTAGTGTTCCCAACCCATTTTAATCTTAACAATTCCTTTTTAAAACTACTTCAAATTTCACTCCAATCAGGTAGAATCCCCCCTTAAGTTAATTTGATTTGATTGCAATCGTGCCAACAGCCAGGTTATGAAGCAATTTCATGTAAAGTTAGGTACGATTTTGCGATTTTAGCACCATCATCTTTTCGTGCAGATAAACATTGTAATTCGGCATGTAATCGCGGGAAATGTTTTAGATCTCTCGCTTTCTGGTGAACATACTTCCGGGAACTTTCTCAGTTGTGTTTTCACTTTTTTCCCCTCTCCCTTCGCCAAACAGATCAGTTTAAAAGCGTCCTTGCACTAAGAAATATCATATCGCCTTGCACTAAAATACCTCAATAGGCTCAACTAATTTATTAGTAATTGAAATTCATGAAAAGAAACTCACTAAAGAAATGTCAAATGTGAGTAGTGAACAAATGGTGTTGACATTGACCGCAAGTGTTTACACTACCGGCCTTAGCTATATCACAACCAAAATAAGAGCACGCTTATTAGAACCAAGATACATGTAATGAAAAGACAAGGTGTTGAAAACGTATAATATAATCTAACAAGGCTGCCCATTTCTCTGGGAATACGAGATTTTAAATCAACCCCTGCTTCAACTAAGAATGCGTGATGCGTGACGGAACGGCCGGTGACGCCGGATCAGTAGTGGTCAGTACCGCAGTAGAATTCAAAGCAAGGCTTGAGAGATTTCCCGTAAAACAAGTCTCATGGAGTTCTCCAAGCGTTAAAACTCAATAAATCTAATCAGGAGATGTCAAAAAGTTCGCTGAGAAACTCAAAACTGCATTTTAGGCAACGGATGAGATTCGTCATTTCCACACAAATTGTTGAAATTTCCGCTACTTTGTCGAATTTTTTGCGTATCAAAATTATGAGTGCCCACAACTTTTAATACAGATAATTGTAGCTTAGGCCTAGTACATTACGCTGATAACAGTCATCATTCATGAAGAGGTCCCACTTTTGAAAAAAATCTGTTTGTTTGGAGGCTATGTCAGCAAAGATGGCAAAGACATCTTTAAGCGGATCACGTTAAGACGTCATAACTTTGCTTGCGTTTAAGATAAGCAGATAGTTTTTAGTTCTGTGAAAAGAAGAAAGAATTATGCAGTAATTCTGAAAGAATTAGGTTGTTTCATTGAATGTGCGAAGTTTGAGCAAGCATAGCGTAACCCCCAATTTTTGGGGTTTCAATTTCCGGTTTTTGTGGTTTTCGGGGTGCCTACAAAAAAAATTCCTCAAAAAATTAAAAAAGCGAATCTATCGAAATAAAGGCCATTTTCGTTCATTGCATATGTTGTTTGACTTGTGTAGAAAAAATGGAGGCGATCCATTTTCCACGAAAATTTGAGTGGTCGGTTCTTAGACGGACACGCTCTTAATGCGTCTGTCCTCTTATTAGTCGGGCGATCGGACTATACGGCTACCCTCGTATTTCGTGTCAAAGCTCAGTCACGTGCAATGGGCAATACCGCAGACACGTAAGAAAGGCCCAACTTTCATTTCACGATGGTCTCCACGATGTCGGCTCACGACGTCGAATTCGATGCCAAAAGCAAAAGATATTTCGAATATGTTGACAACTGGTGTCATCTTTTCTACGTTCAAACATTGAGACCTACGCACTGCTCGAGGTAGATCGACTCTAAAAGATGGCGTAGTCAATGAGTGTATATTCCGGTCGTTCCGCGAACTCAAAATAGCAAAAGAATCGAATGATTTAATTAGCGATCGAAGGTGTTGCTAGAACCAAACCAGAAATCAAATGGGTTATCAATGAACAGGAAATGTGGGCAGCGATTTACTACAGACGACAGAAGAACATTTACGAATGAAAGTTTTAGGTACCGGATAAAGGTGCCTCGTAACTGCAAATTGTGGGAAACAACAACAACAAAGGAGCCGTGTTTGACTGCAAAACTGGCTTTCATCAGAGCAAGGATAAACGTTATCTACATTTACATAGTAATTGTCTTATTTACTTGACCTCTATCATTTATTATGTTTCTGTTCATGACAAACATACCTAGAGTACGTTAATTTTCTATTTTTGCTTTCGTCTGTACATTAGACTATATTCGCATGGAATGTTTTTGCGTGGTATTGAATAACATTTCGTCAAATGAATATATATATGTATATGTTTCACATGATGTGACAGTCATATATTTGAGGTTGGTAAAACCTGTGACGGTCGAACATCCGTGACGGTCAAATGGCTTTTCTTCGGAGGTTTCTAATAGTTTTATCAGATATAAGATCGATAGCTCAAAAGACGAGTTATCGCGTTAGTTTTTGTTGACTGAACAATTCTTGCACTAGAAGAAGTATCAATTTCAATGTGTCGAAACTCTAGAGCAATAACTTTTCATTTCAATTGCAAAACTCAATGGCAGATGTTTCTGTTACTTATGTCCGCCACATTTGTGCCCGTTGCAAAGCTCTATTATATTTGGGTGACATTCTACTCGGTCAGCACTGAATCTGAAATCGTTGAGATTGTTGAGATTCTTTGGGCAACTATCCATCTTTGTATAGCTTTAATACATTATCAGGTGTGTACAAGAATGAGAGCTACAGAGGTCATTGTACTTGTCTATGTAATGACGTTGAAACAAATTCCAGGCCTCCTATACCAACTAAGTCTTCTCTCTTAACAGAGTATTGTAGAGTATTGATCCTACTCTAACAATCAAGGCACCATGTGATCACGCATGCTAACATATAATCGCTCCTTTCAGTTTGGTAGAAGGATGCTCATGAACAAATAGTTGTGTGCTGATTGAGTTTGCCATGTCGCTTTTGTCTCACTCACAAGAATCTATTCTTTATTTATCTCCTGAACAATTAAGTAACAATTATGGTCTTTGCAAATGCAGAGGTAATATTCTGCCCACTTTCACCGCGTATGGAGGAAGAATAATTGTCTCTTTAGTATATACGACAAGAAGTGTAACTCTACAACAACATTTATTACAGAACGAACCCAGTAAACAATGTGAGTGTAATTGTGACCCATCTCCAAGTTCATAGGCGTGGAACAAACGTGCAAGCTGTACAAAGCATGCGCGAATTCGCGAAACTATTTACAGAATCTTGAACATGGAAAATCTATAGTTAATCTTCGAAAAAACCTCGTGACAGTCTAGAATAATGGTCCTTAAACACCGTTCAAATCAGTGTGAATCAAAAGTATGCTTTATTCAAAAGTATGCTCTATTTTTGTTTGGTCTTACGCATTATTCACTCGTAGGGGGTGAATAATGCTCATTGCCAGAGATAGCGAACCAATCAGATTGCTTAAAACACCAAGATCACTGAGTGTGTATAT
>JAHPZR010004369.1:0-42500 GCA_019787425.1 Platygyra sinensis
TGATCCATGTATATATGGTTAATTATCACACCTTTTAGAATGCCTTGGCAGCATATCAGACAAGTTTTTTTAACTCCATGGAGAGACCAAGTGAGGCTGATATTATGCCAAAGCATAGCAGAAAAGTATATTTACCATGATACCCAAATTCCACCAAGTGACCATGAAATCATGGCCATATCAGGTCAGTCACTTGATATGGTAGGATTTCAGGACAGTAGATACTGATGCATGCCTCAGTCAACCTATTAGCTGGAGTATGGTTGCCATGTCACAACTTCAATGTCGTTGTTAGAAAAGCAATTCATCGGTTCCTACGAGTTATGGTGCTCCACTTAATGGATCTTCAGGCTTCCAGAGATCCACTATTAAGTTTGCACTGAGAAGCTTGAAAGGCATGAAGCCTTTCCTACCAACACTAAAATCAAATACCAGACAGATAACTATAACTAGAAAAGTATCTCAAGAATTTGGGAATGATAAATATCTAGTTACTTTTTGGTATACTTTGGTAGTATACAGTGCCTGGCCCATTTCGTTCTTGCCTTGTTTTTTTTGTTTTTTTTTTTCAAGCTGGCTACATCTTGCCAAAATACAACCGGCACTCAACCAAATTCACCTGATGTACTGCGAAGCACACCAAAAAGATATGATTAGTACTCATAGGTCACAATGACAGGTGGTGTCATTCCTACAGAGTTAGCCTTTTCACTCCCATGAGTGACTTAACGGATTTTACTCTCTCTAACGCCAGACGATTTTAGTCGTCAAAGGGAGACCCTTTGGGAGTGAAAGGGTTAAATAATCAACTACATTGAATCAAAATTTGAAATTCACATCAAGACACTGAACTGTATTGCTTGCATACACTTTAAGTTTCAAAATTTAACAGCTTAATTACTGTTGATCATTTAACCCTTGCCAATTGTGGGTCCTTGTCAAAGATAGTTTGCAGTCCACTTTTGGTGATTATTTCTAGTCTGATGCTCATATACTTTAAAGGTATTCTCTGGTCTTTATGAAACAAAAACATGCCTTTGTAATGTGTACTTAGAGTGTACTTAATATGGACACCCAGATGATACAGACACTTTGTCAAGTCCCTTTAGTGTCTGTATTAACTGGGTTACATTACAGTTATGTTTTGCTGCTTTAGTTGGTGAGTTTCAACTCTTCCAGAAAATTTAACTCTCACCTTTCCCATTATTTCATGATCATCTTCTGCATATTGCTGTTCATCTTCTGCATCCTCATGAAGAGTACTCTCATCTTGGTTTGTGTTCTCATTAAGATCAAACGATACTACAATCCTGTAACATATTAGTATTGCAAAAAGTGTCATCGCTGGTAGTCTACATATATGCTTTTCTGATTAATGCTATGTTTGTGAACCCTGATTGTCCAGGGTAGGTCTGAGGCCATTATTATATTTTAGGGATAAGATTTAAATCCTGTCTTCCTCTTAGCCCTTTAAGAAATAGGAAATATGTACCACGTTGAGTGGAAGTTTGGGAGAACAAGAAATGCTGTGGGAACACAAGATGATAGGTGAGAGTTTCCACAGCTTTTTTGAGTTCTCCCAAACTTTCACCAGTGTTTCTATGACAAGATACATGTAGACATGTACATGTACACAAAGAATGCATATTCTATTTCTTTCAGAAAATACTGCAACAAAAAAGGTGTTTGCTTAGATCAAAATGTAAATTCTCTTTGCTTGTACCATCATTACGTCAACAGCTTGTGTTAGTTCTGTGTTTCTATCGAGTTACAGAAACATGATTGTTAACCAATCAGCACACATATCTTCTTTGGGATATTTTCTTAATACAAAATTAATTATTATAAGATCATTTGCAGGTTAACTTGAAAAACACAAGACTCACTAACCTTTCAGCATTGTATTCCCTCTCCAGTTTAACTAGCATCCCATCAACATTGGACTATTTGATTAAGAAAATATTTTGTGCAATATTTTTAGGTAACGTTTTTATAATGTTTCTATGTAATTTACTTGTTAATCATGACTTGTATGTTAACAATTTTTCAATGGAGGGAGGTTTTCCAAGACTGAAAGATACTTTTGCACATAGATCATGTCATTGCAACTTTACAAACATGTACTAGTTGATGCTGATCCGAAATATTTCAAAGAAGTCCTTTTTACTAAACAGCACCTTGTGAGTAGTCTTATTTTTCTTTCACTGTTTGTCTCTCAACAACAACTACAACAACAACAACAACAACAACAGAAAAGTATGGCTTACCTGAAACACATTTGATGGGGGGACGTTAAAAGCTTCTTGTTTCTCATTATCTATTTCTTTCTTGAGAAAATTCATTATCTCACTGTCAGCTGCAAAATGTATGACATATAGCTGTAAGAGATTTTCATTAAAAACCACATCATAACAGCTTAATGATTTGGGGTACAAATTACCATAAATCCTCTCTTAAGGACGGTGCCTACTAATTCAAAGGTATTTTTGCGTGGTTCGCTGAATATGCGGGAAAAGCAAATCATAACGAGTGCTATTGAAATCCGAAAAGAAAATTGGGGGTTACCACGCATTTTTCGAAGGTAATTAATCAGCAATATTTGTAAAAAGCTTTAAAATACAAAGCAATGTATGGCGTTTTTTTCCCAATTGAAGCTTAATTATCTCTGAAAAATGCGCGGTTACCCCCAATTTTCTTTTTGGATACCAAGAGCACCTGCTAAGTTCTACTTTCTCTGCATAGTTTTGAACCGCGCAAAAATATCCCTGTATTATAAGCACCCACCCATACGAAATCCGAGTATCTCGAGATGCGCAGACCGTATGTGCAATAATGATAGTAGGCACCGTCCTTAAGGAAATTTATGCTGTAAAATCTCTACTACATAGATCATTGGTAGGGTGCAAGAGCTGGGAAAAACAAATTAAGTAAACAAATTAAGGGTGCTGTGCTACCATGTCTTTAAACTAGTGCCATATTTTCCTTTAAAACTTTTGCCTTTTAGGATCCTCATTCCCCATCCCTCAGAATTTCTAATAAACTTCTTCCTAAAATTAAACATTGAGTTTAATATTCAGTTAAAGTCAACGTCAAACTAGATTGTGGATCCGGCATTAGTATAGGTATTTTAAAACACGACTGGGAAGCTATTTTGTACCAATCATAGCTCACAAAAGCATGATTTACGCTTAATACAGGGACCATGCAGAGGAAGGGAGGGGGGGGGGGGAAGGCTAGCCCCTCCATTTTTTGCAAAAATAAAAATAAATTATTAAATAAACAAACAAAAATATTTAACAAAAATAAAGGACCCAAAAATAGCAAAAAAATTATTAATTCAAAAGTGACCAGAGTTACTGGCAAAGACAAACACACAGATAGACAGAATGTATTAGTCCAACAATTATGAAATATTTTTCGCTTTTAACCCTGTGCTAGCAAAGGTAAATGTCTTTTAAATTAACAGCTTTTTTTGCATGCGGACCTCTCAGGAAAATGTATAGTTTCGTAATTGGTCAATTTCGATCCGAACTAATAACTGGGTTTAGTTTATGAGGCGATTCTCAAACAAATTGTGAATTAGTTCCAACCTTCATTTTTGGAAGATCATGAAGTTGTTTCTGCTGTTATTGTGTGGCCTGATTTTATCTCAATCTGATTTTTTTCTGAATCAGTTCTGTCTTGGACAGATAACACCCTCCTCAATCTCCATAATTCTTCACATCATACTCAGTCTTGTCTAATAATTGCTTATTAAATTACAAAGCAATGCATTCAAGGCAGCTCAAGCAGAATGTTTATTTATAGTCATCAATGGTTGATATCAGTAGTTAACAGTCTCCGAAATTTCAATTTACATCTATGTCAACTCTCCCAGATTATCAGAGAGGCTCCCTTATGCAGACTGAATCTCCCGCTCTCCCATACAAGTCACCTAGTCTCACAGATAAAACAAATAAAAGCGCATAAAATGCATCTTTCTGACATACTTTGGCCGATGTTAAGAATTTTTTGGGAAAAATTCTTTTTATTTTTGATTAATTTTTAAGATTTAAACGGAAGATCCATACACTTTTTAGGGTTACAAAAGGTAAAATTGGCAATCTCCCGAATTGGTTTCGCTTAGGGTGGCATCTCTGAATTTAGTGATGGTGAACTTTGCGACCCGAGAGCAACATCACTGAAGATGTGAAAAAAATTAACAGTTTTATTATTATAAAACCATTTTCCGTCACTCGAGAAATTTAACAAAAACTCCTAAGCATGCCCCCCCCAAATTCCACCCACCCATTCTCCTTTAGCCCCTCCCCCCACTCAAAAGCTTGTTGCAAGGTACTACCTATAGCCCAGGGGAGATACTTTAGAAATTTCTGGGTGGGGATGTGCCGCTGGGAACCTGGAACCATTTGCCTATACCAGAGCCAGTTCAGCTGAATTTTACTACCCTATACTAGTAAGAGTAAACTCCTCAAATCACTCCTATCCTAGACTACCTGTTTCCCAGAAACTGATTTTAGACAGTTAATAATAACCAGTAGCGTTTATGATAGTCATCTATCAACACTGTTGAGGCTGAGTCATGAAAATTTTAACTTGCCAATTACATTTTTTAATAGTTTTGAGTAACAATTCCTGCTTTCCTAAGTTTCGTGAAAAATAATACCCTATTCTAGACCCAAACACTCTGATTTATATACCCTATGCTAGCTGAGTAAACTGCTTAAAAACCATACCCTTCACAGCGGCACATACCTATATACAGGACGTAACATGTCAATAATTTCGATAGTCGATAAAAGTCGATCGTTGTTGATCAAATTTGATACTAATCAATCGACAAATCTCAGATGTTGATAAAAATCGATCACACAATTTTTTGTGATTATCAACTTTGATGGACTTTGATTGATTTCAATCAACAAGTCTCGGAAATACAAAAAAAAAGGTTTATGGCGGGAGACAAGGCTAATAATAATAATACATTGCTTATATAGCGCAACGCTTCTCAAAGATCCAGCGGCGCTTTACAATAAAGGTGATATAAATATAAAATCAATTGGATAGTAAATTAAATTTTTTTAAAAAAATCAATAAAAGAACTGCCTAAATAGATGGGTTTTAAGTTTAGACTTGAAAGTTTCTAGGAGATCCACTTGCCTAATGTCATCGGGTAGGGCGTTCCACAAAGTGGGAGCTCTATGAGAGAACGCTCTATATCCATATGTTTTAAGATAAGGCTACAGTTGCCAAGCACAGTTAAATGAGGCAGGATTGGCTATGCCAAGACTTTATTTAACTGATTTTACATTGTTATTGGAACCTCAAATGTCACCACGTACAGACGCAAAGAGAAACAGGGCATGTAAACCCGGCGAATTTAGCCAAGGAGAGAGAAATGAGCCGTAGCAGCGTCATGTATTTGTGAAATCTTGGACTGATTAAGCACATTATGTTAAACACTGAGCAGGATAAATTGTCAATAACTTTGCTGGCTATGATTTTCTCGCATTCTAGTCTACATTTTACCCGCTCCGTCTCCTGAAGGATCACTTCAAGTTCCCGGGTCTCTCATCTTTCCGACTTGCGGGCAGAAGAGGCCCTAGGGACTCTGCTAGTTTCGAGTTAAGTTAGCTCAGCAGTCTCAGCAGAGTTCAGCTGACACTAATCAATCATTTCTCAAGGTAATTTAAACATTTGATACTGTAATGAATGACAGACCCCTTGGTTGTTCAGTTTTTTATTCAACTTTATTGCTATACGGATTTACTTGGAGCCCATTGAAAAATGTGTCTGCATTTTTGTTGATAAAATCGATAATCAGTTGAAAATCTTGTGATTATCGACTTTTATCGACAAATTAAACTTGTCAATTGACAATTATCAACAAATATCGAGTATTATCGACTTATCAACTACGTTTTCGATGATCGACATGTTACGTCCTGCTATATAGCCCATAAATGGCAGTACCCCCCCCCCCCCCCCCCAACACGGGACGAATAGTTGGTAAGGCCGTACTATTTCAACAGCAATTTTCGTCTGAGACAGGGTTGTGTGTTCTTTGTTAACATAACTCAACAACGACACATTTATTACTAAAATGCAGTACTTTGGTACCTACCTTGAGTGTATTTATGCAATTCACAGGAACATACTTTTGAACAAGCGCATGAAATGGTTTGTTTAAGATTTTGCGAGGCACCACGTGTGGTGGCTGCAAATACAGATCGAGACCTACAAGACACTAACTGGTTATTAGTTACATGTCTGCTACACAGCACCCGTGTAGACCGTGCGATAAACAGTCTTGAAAGTCCTCCGACAGTCGACATCTAAATATCCAAGGTAAAATAAACTTTTTCGGCGACAAGAGAACAGTGGTGCCCTCGGACTGTGAATATTTCAGAGAAGGCTCGGAAGCGTAGTTCATATCTTGCTGGGCAGCCGAGCCTTCAATCAAGGTTTGTTCCGGATTCCAGCAACCTCGTTCCCAGGGTCTACTGGATCCCAGGGGTTTGACGAAACAGGAACACAGTCATTTCTCTCAAGGGAACAAACGGTATTTTTGGGATAATTTTGATGGAACAAGGGTTATCTACGGTGGCCTGAAAGGGACATCGACTCTTTTTTTCCGCGACTTCTTTTTTTATCCGCGACTTCTTTTTTTATGCGCGACTTCTTTTTTTTAGTCCGCGACTTCCAGCTTCTTCTCTTTTTTTATCCTATTGGGGCCCCCTCATGTGAGCCCGGGCAACCGTTTCCTATTACCTCGCGGTTATATACGCTTATATGTAATGTGTATACCTTTCGAGCTGGTTACTCATGAGATGTTTCAATATCTTCTTTCCTATAAACTAATACCACAAATAAAATAACATATTTACCTTTTTGATGGCACCCTGTTCCTCCTCTTCCCTATCTTCGCCTGCCATTGCTGCTGCCATATTGCCTGCTCTCGGGCCTGCTCTGTCCAGTGTAAGTGAGCCCGCAGTCTTAACACACGCAAAACAGAAGTTGGGGATAAAAAAACAGTCGCGGATAAAAAAAGAGAAGTCGCGGATAAAAAAAAGATGTCGATGTCCCTTCCAGGCCACCGTAGTTATCTCTACTATTGAAGGGAACTTTGACAAAATATTTCAGGGAAGAGTGGTTTTTAGTGCAGAGTGCACTAAAAACGCACCAAGGCAATGACGCCATAAGGTGTAAACTTTAATGTTTGTTTAAAGGGGCACTGTCACGCTATTTGGCAACTTTATAAAAACCTAGAAGGTACGAGTTAATTGTACTCATATGTGAAATGTGGATAAATAAATTACTACTACTACTACTACTACCTTCGCAACAATTGAATTCCAAAACTAATGATCTAGTTTTGTTATCGAAGACTATCTGAAGGTACTGAAACTGTTTCCTGTCGCCTGTCGCTACGGATGGCATGGATGGAAATGGATTGCAATTTGAAAAAATTGGCAAATTTTTTCAAGTTTTGATGCCACCAGTTCCAAAAATCCTCAAGAAATTTATTATGGTTGGCCCTCTCTCATAAAATTCATTTGATATCTTCAACGTAGCTTTACAGAAGCTTTTTGTTTATGATTTAAGCCTTAAAGTAATGATTTTAGCACAGAACTGACCTAAAACAGCAAAATCCTCGTGACAACGCCCCTTTAGTTTATTAATTAATTAATTCTAATTGATTAATTAGCCTTGTTCTGAGGGGTGGGATAGGTACCTTTGATTGCTACAAAAAACGTAATACACTGTAATCCCTTACAGGGATCAATATCATTATCTGGCCAACTGCGCACCTACCCCTCCCCTAACCCAACATGTTATAATAAGTTATAAGTTAGTGTTACTGTCCACTTAAGTACTACTTGTAAAAGTTAACGTTAAAAAATAACGACGTTTCGACCGTTCGACGGTCATTTTCAAGTTGAAAAGTAAAAATTTTGTATGCGCTTAAGGTGGATGGAAACAGTTTCCAGTACTTTCCAAGACTTAGAGTTTGATGGGCCATTATAACCACCCTTTATCGGTTAATGCCACAATCATGGTATCAACAAACTGCCCAATCATCGGTGAACAAGTTGCTGTTAATTTTGTGGCACAATAGGTTACCATAGCAACAATATGACCTGCTAAAAACACCCTTAATTTTAGCTTTAAGCGCTTATAACTCAAAAACGAGCTCGGTGACCCCCATTTTTTATTATCGAATTGTAGTCAGCATGATAAGATGTAACTTTTTGCAAAGTTTAAAAAAATTGTGCGAAGGGGATTCAGAGCCACCTTAAATTTTAGAAAATTGGTTCCAATATTCTCTTGTTATCCTAGTGATACTATTCTCTTAAGGCGGGGGTACACCTGAAAGCCCTATTTTGGCTGGGTATTATGTTTTTAGTGTAAATATCTCGTTTACGTTTCAAGCAATCAAGAATCTCTATGCTCATTTCACATATCTATGTTTTGGGTCGTTTTGTAAATTTTTGGTGATTTTTAGGTATATTTGGAGATAAATAGTTTTTCTCAAAGGATTAGTAAAATTTATGGTGATAGGAAATTTTGAAGATTTGGTGTTGTTTTAAAATTAAAGTTTGAAGTTAAAAATTGGTAGATGCACTCCAAACAGTTGCCCAACAACCTGGGGTGCCATTATGCGGTCGGGCAACTGTCTGGTGGTGTTCCATAACCCTTTCTTCCCCTTACAACCTCTCTTTAAACTTACCAAAATTTCACTTAAATTCAGGTGTACCCCGCCTTAAAAACAAAAGCAATTTGCTCGAAGCGCATGATTAGCATTAGTGTTAACTATATGTTAGGTAAACTATATATTTCATAAACAAGTACACAAGAAGGTTAAGTGCTTTTTCTTGTGGTAGAACACAACATGTAAGGCGCATGCGTCCTAGCATTGTCACCATGATACTATCCGTTCTCAGAGGGTCCACAATAGGCTTCTCAAATCCCGCTTTCCCACCCATTTTTCCCATTAATCCCGCCATCTCGCCCTTTTTCACTTGGGAATCCCGATCCCACCCACTTTGCAAAGGCGTTTTTGCATTAATTATTAATTTGTTAAATAATAATTAACGCAGAAACTAAACATCACAGGAAAGATCATGAAAGGCCTACCTGTATGCAATGGGTAGCAGATAAGTAGCAAGAAATTATTGTTGCGCTTCGTTCTTTAAACGCTTCGCTATTTTGTTATTTTTTTAACGTATCAGTAAAAGAAAGAGATTGTTCACTACCATATTCCTAGCCCTGGTGTTTTGGAAGAAAATTAGCCGAGTATTTGAAGATGTGTGTTAGTTTGTGCGTCTGGCATTCAATTGGGTGCTAGCTCAATGATCCCTAATCCTGTTCTGCTGTATCGTGTTTTTTCTTAACCAATTGACTCCTGTGCCGCCCGTAACCGCCCGTGACAAGCCTTGACCTTTCTTCCACTTCTGTCGTCATCATTTTTGACCAAAATTGGCATCATCTATACTCAACTTCTGCAGGAGGAAAAGGTCTTTCCAATAATACCCAGATCAGAGTGAGATATGCACAAAAATGCTCAAAAAGTTTAGTGAAAAACTCAGAGCAAAATCTTCTGCCACTACACCTGGCTGTTCCATGGTAAAAATTGCCCGCCTCGATGACGCATCCTTAGAATTTTTTTTAACCGCAAGCAAACCCAGTAGAAGGTCAGTCACTGCAACAAGAAGAAAAGAAAAGGAGAAAAAGGAACGGGAAAAAAATTCAAAAATTGAAAAGCCCAAAGGCGCAGGTAACCTAACGAAAGGCATTCTGTTAGCGAGACCAATTCAGGTCGATCATAAACAATTCAGGTCGATCACAGCATAAAGCAGAGGGCATGAAGGTCACGCCAGATCAGACCAGATTCACCAGATACAAACCGTGAATACATGTGTATCACAATAAAAAGACTTACAAGGTCTAAAAAGTCAACTACAAATACGGTTTAAAAAGTTAACATATACCCGACAGTTTCTTTCAAAGCTTTCGTTAAGTGACGTCAGGTTCCTTAAAACCTGTGCTTGGAACTTTTCTTTCCGAAGGAAGGCATTCCGGCCGTTACTCTTTTCATAATAAATGGCGACCCAATTTATAATGTCGCATACTTCGTTTCCTGATTCATGTGGTAAATTACTGTCACCGCTATCCGGCAACGCCATACTGACCACAACAAACCATTCAGTGCTCGTAAAAAGGTTGAAGGACTAGAAAAAATCTAGAACAGATCGGAACTTCCCGCCAAACCTATTGGGGACCCTCATACCACACTCTCGTCTTAACGGGCGATAGCAGTTATATTTCAGGTAATATCAGTTCTCCCTTTTAGTGCAAAGAACGCTTTTGTGACAGCGTATCTTTTGGAATTGTCCTTAGCTCGGTTCAAAAAATGTCGTGTGCTGTTTTCAAACTATTTCGTGTTTGCTAAGGTTTAAAGTGGGAAACAAATGGATCTCCTCAGCCGCTTGTTCATTTTCCCCCTTATGAAAGAGAACAAGAAGTTCACAAATGTATTCACCCCAAACATTTCCGAGTTAGCGGAATTAAATTAGTACTAATGTTGTGACAAAAGAAACTTCTCAAATATTGCTGCAGACACTGTGGCCCTTACGGAAACTGCAAAAAAAGTTTATTACACAAAATAAAATCATCACGTTTGCTAGTTCAACGTATTAATGAATTTAAATACAGGCAGCAGATGACTCAAAACGTATTGACAGTCCTGCATAACACTCTGCACCATCTGAGATCGTCTCACTAGTTATGTTAAATCCCAGTATAGTCGATCGAACCCAATCGAACTGTATTTCATTCGATCTCAATCGAACTAAATCGAACACAGTCTTTATTAAATCCATTTTGAAATCACTGGTGGTCCCTGTAATCTGATTGGCTCAAATTGGTGCAATTTATTCCCAAATTGCACCATTTTTTGCTCTAAATCACATCATTTTTCCAGCCAATGAGGAAGTTACACTTCAAACTTGCGGGCTGTCGCGGCGCTTTCGTGAGTGCTTGCGCTACACTGTAGAACTTTCCAGTAACCAAAAATAGCGCGCGCGTACAACTTAATTTAAGGTCGTGCGCTGCTCTATTGCATATTTTGATGTAAAAGCGTTTCCGGTTCTGCTTTTTATTTAAAAACCAGCTCAGTACTGCATCAGTAAAATATTTGAATCGACCAAGTCCTGTATTTGGGCGATTTCAAAATGGATGTAATAACGCTTGCGGGCTGTCGCGGCGCTCTCGTGAGTGCTTGCGATACAGTAGAACTTTCTAGTAACCAAAAATAGCGCGCGCGCGCAACTTGATGAAAGGTCGCGCGCTGCTCTATTGCGTATTGAAGTAAAAGCGTTTCCGGTTCCGCTTTTTATTTAAAAACCGCCTCAGTTCTGCATCAAGAAAATATTTGAATTGGCCAAGTCCTATATTTGGGCGATTTCAAAATGGATTTAATAAAGTGGTAATTGAACTGAGTGAAGTGCAATTTTGGTCAAATCGAACTCGCGCTGCGCGCTCGTTCGATTTTGAAATCACGCGTATGATTTCAGACCAAATTGCACTCCACTCAGTTCAGTTACCATTATAAATCGATCCATGGATCGAGGTCGATTGAATCCATATCGAACTCACACAAAAGAAATTGGACAATCGAACTAAATCGAACAAGTCCCCTCCCCGGGGATTTTTTTTCGTCCCTTTTCGAGACCACATACTGTTGATCCCAGACGTCCTTTGAAATGCTGTTTTTACGCCATTCCACGCACCGTTGGTTACACGTGATTTAAAAAAAGTGATCACACGATCATAAATATTTCTTCGCGGGGATGGCCAAAGTGGGCAGTGCTGTGTTCTTCAACTTGAAACGACTCCAATTTAAGGAAAGACCTGTAATACATAACGAGTAAACTGTAACTGAACAGAAAATTACACCACACGCGGTTAACTGAAACGAATACTAACAAGTTGATAACAGTTCTTGGTTACGTAACTCATGCGGGTAAATTAACATAACAGGCAGCACATTTTCTAATTCCTCAAAGATCGTAGTTCCAAGCAACCTGGTGTACGGGTTCACAGGGGAATAACCATTGTTTCTTCTTTGTTTAGGAGTTATTGGTTAGCTGTTGTGTATTGTTTGGGCCTTTGTAGCGGCTTTTGTGAACCGGTACACGAGGACAGAACCCAAATCTTATCCCCTCGATGGATTTTGCATCTGTTGAACTTTTTTCTGTATCTTGGATCGCATCTTGTCAGGAAGGGGACGAACTTTCCAAGCCAGTGGAGCAAAACTGTGGAATAGCATCCCTTTAGACATTCGCAAGAAAAACTCGATTGGCTCTTTTAAATCCTCTCTTAAACAATATTTTTTACATGTTTTTAGCCAAGAACTCTTGGGTTAAATTTTAGTTGTGCATGTTATGATCTAGATTTTTTTAATAAGAATTCTTAATTTTTAAATTTTAGCTGTTTTCTATTTTTGTTATTTTTATTATCTCACAAGTGTAAATAGTAATTTTTAACTTAGGATAGAGGGCCTGCCACTGGTTTGTCAGTTTTTAACTGTTACGTGTTACCCTCTTTAATTAAAGTTGTTACTTACTTACTTTTTACTTACTTATACTTACTTTCTAGAAAGATCTAGAAATGGCTTTTTACGCCATTTCACGCAAACAAACATGAACAAACTGTAAAGCAACTTTCCCGA
Source organism: Platygyra sinensis (assembly GCA_019787425.1). Lineage (NCBI taxonomy): Eukaryota > Metazoa > Cnidaria > Anthozoa > Scleractinia > Merulinidae > Platygyra > Platygyra sinensis. Next base: position 12,731 of record JAHPZR010004369.1, read on the forward strand.
CGGCAGAGATTCATCATCCCACGATCATGAATCTGTCATCACGTGAATGAAATAAACGGTGCGTGAAGTTTGGGATCAATGTTCCATGTTCCTGCTTTTATCGACGGCCCTGTAGTGTGCCTTTCATTCCTCATAATTTTATTATGTAGCGTGTTGGTGGCTAAATGACCGAACACCGCTTTTACTTATTTCAAGAGCATTGTGCTTAAATTTGTTTTGGTATCGCTGTTCTTATATCTGGATTTAATATTCCCTGAGTCCAGCCCAAATTTTTTCTATCTTGCATAATCAATGCAATGCAATGCCCTATCAATACCGGCTTTGACGTCACGGGCCCGAGAAACCGCCAGCGGAGTCTCTTTCAGGGCGCCATCTTATATCGAAGAGTGTTAGCTAGTAGAATCTTTAACCATCGAACCTTCCATCCACTCTCTGACGAAATAGTTCTGGTTGTATTAGTTAAATTAAACGCAGAAGAAACTTTGTAGGTTATGGCCGATGGTGAAAAGCTCAATGTTGACAGCATTATTGCTCGGCTTTTGGAAGGTTGGTTTCCTCGATGTAGATTGATACGGTATTCAAATCTAAAATTTGTACGATTTTGGAATTATCTCTTGCGTTGCAGTTCGAGGTTCAAGACCAGGAAAGAATGTACAACTTACAGAGGCAGAAATTAGAGGGCTATGTTTAAAATCGCGAGAAATATTTTTAAGCCAACCGATCCTTCTGGAACTGGAAGCTCCGCTCAAAATCTGCGGTAAGTAAACGCGGTGTCGTTGATGTAATTTTTTACGCCCAAACTTTGTTCGATTTAAGATAATTTAACGTTAATTGCTCATCTCTTGCAGGCGACATTCATGGACAATACTATGATCTTCTCAGATTATTCGAGTATGGCGGTTTTCCACCAGAATCGAACTACCTGTTCTTGGGAGATTATGTAGATCGAGGAAAACAGTCACTGGAGACGATATGCTTGCTTTTAGCTTATAAAATCAAGTATCCAGAAAACTTCTTCCTTTTACGAGGAAATCATGAGTGTGCTAGTATTAACCGAATTTACGGTTTTTATGACGAATGTAAGTAAACAGTTTCAAATATTTGTCAAATGGGCTGTGTCTCTTTCATCGTTAATTTTACACCTTTTCAAGTTGCTGCAGATTCAAACTCGTAGTCGTTACAAACACATTAAGTTGCTAAAATGCTAAACCTTCGCCTGGAGCATGCATTTTTTATTTGTAATGTACTTTCTTGTTTGTTAATCTATTAAGGTAAAAGAAGGTACAATATAAAGTTATGGAAAACATTCACCGACTGCTTCAACTGTCTTCCTGTAGCAGCTATCTTGGACGAGAAAATATTTTGCTGCCATGGAGGTAAGGAGATTCCGCTAACGCTAATAAGCTTAACTGAACAACTAATAAAGAATCGAAATGGTTCTTGTTGTTTGTTTGAAGAATACTTCAAATTGAGAACGTGCGAGCTCGTGTGTAATGGTGAAAATTGGATTTCGGAACTTTTCTGTTGATACGTTTCACAGGTTTGTCGCCTGATTTGCAATCCATGGAACAGATACGCCGAATTATGCGACCCACTGATGTTCCTGACCAAGGTAAAGCCAAATAAGATATGACATTTCTAGCGTTGTGTTAGGGTGAACGTTTGTCTTGAAGTTTCGGTATCCTTATTATTTATAGTTTGAAATATTTTAAAAATTAGGCTTTTATGTCCGTGGTTTTGAACGGAAAGACAGATAAATTTCATTATGTACACGGAGTTCAACCGTGAAATTAACGACTTGTAATTTGCATTCATGAGAAATTTTGGGATAGTAGATGAGAATTAGATGTCAAAGGGACACAGTAGATGTGTAATTATGTCTTCAAGAGTACAGTTTGTTGCGATTCAACTTTGCTGTCTTAAATCCATTTAAATTATTAATGAGCAAGTTGATTCGGCGAAGATATCTTTTGCCTAAAGTTTAGTATAGGGGAGAAAAACACAAAAATAAAGTTTCTGTAGCTTCTCGAAAAGAAAGGTAAAAGGAAAAGTAATGACAGTTTATGAGTTTTACTTCAGATGAAAGTGATGTTGATGTGTGTGTTTATTTGTTTTTAAATCGTTTCTTGTGTCCAGTTCAAAATGTTTGTGTTATAGTTGTGTCAAATTTGTAAGCATTTGTTAGCACTGTTGACAGAGACCTCAAAAACGAATGCAGTCTTATGCTCTCATGAGGAAACATTTCTTACAAATTTAAAGTATGTTTAGTTAAAAGTTCCCTTTGAGGAAGAATATTGCTTGAATAATTCACCCTGTGTTCGCTGGCCTTTATGCTTTGTTCAAGAACCTTCCAACAGTACAAAGGCAGTCCAACTTTTTATTTCAGTATGAAGAGGATCAAAATAGCTCTTTTATAGGGTTGCAATTCTGCTTGGAATAAGTGAAAACACATAAAACAAAAAAAAAATAAACAAACATGACTTTATTTAACCTCGAATTTTAAGTGTAGCTCAAAAGCTAATATCTTCGAGAAAAAAAAAAGAAAATGCAACAAGAAAAAGAAACTATAACTACTTTAAGCTATTTACCAATTAACTATTTTATAACCATGACTGTACAAGCCTAATGCATTTTCTAAAAAGAGACTGTTTTCAAAAGGCGCTTAAAATTAGTTAAAATAGGCTCATTTCTAATTTTCTCAGGTAGAGAGTTCCAAATTTTGCATGCAAAGTACTTGAAAGAGTACGGGCCATAGGAAGTTGAAGCAGGTTTACACAATGATTTTTTTCAAAATTTTATATTTAAACAGATAAAATTGGTGCACATAATGGATCAACATAAACATTTTTGTCATATGTATATGTAGAGCATCCCCCTCTTAGGGCCTGATTACATGAGCCAGGTGGGGCTGATTAGCTGGGCTGGTGTCAGTTTGCCGGGACCTCAGCATGTTTGTTAAATGCCATAAAAATCAACTTCGTGATTACATGACAACCGGGCCAGCCTGGCTAGCCAGGACGGGTTGAGATTTTTCCATGTAATTGCATTTGCCAGGCCAGCCCCGCTCATTAGCCCTTTGTCACACCAAAATGAAGCTCGCTCCGGTCTCCCGGGTTCATCGCATCAGCCATCAACTGGGCTGGCTCGCCTCATGTAATACCATGCTGAAAGTCATCTCGGCACACCGAAGCAGCCCGGCTAACCAGGCCAGCCCGGCTCATGTAATCAGGCCTTTAAGCGGTCTTCACACGGCAAACTAAAGTTGGCAAACTCATGTTCGCAAACTCAAGTTGTTGTGTGTGAATGGTTCAAAAACAGTCGGCAAACAAGTTGGCAAACTGTTGGCGACAATTAGAACTTGCCTCTATTCTCGCCAACTTTTTCGCCAACTTTTTCGTGTTGGTAAACTCGTATCTGACGTGTGAACGGTTGGCCAACATGTGTTGGTAATTTTTAATCGATCAAAACGAGCTCTATTCACGTGATTTATTTGCGTGACCCTTCACAAAATGGGTGACGCGAGTCAACACTTTTTAAATTTAATATCAAAGCGGTTCACAATTGTCTGGCTGTTCGGGACGTTTCATCTATACCCTACAAAGATACTAAAAACAAACAAAACAAAACAAAACGGAGGAGCGCGCGGACAAACTTGGTTTCGTCCAAACGTTTCTAATTCTCCACCGCTTTCTGGTTCTTCTCTTATCCTCTGTTTCACTGCTGTACATGATTGAAACTGCACTAAAAAGCGGCCATGTTGGAAATTGCCGTGTTTGTTATTTGCCACGAGTTTGACGTGTGAAGGAACGAGTTTGCCAACTTTTTGAAGTTTTCCAACACGAGTTTGCGAACTTGGGTTTGCCGTGTGAAGGCCGCTTTAGTAAGGTGAAATCAACAGCTTTGCTGTCCATTCATTCTTTAGGAAGAAATCATCTTGGGAACTGTGGTTTATTGATGTTAGATGTGGAATGTCTAGTCTTTGCCTCACTAGGGTTATTATAAATATTAATATAACTGGATTAGCTGCTAAAATGTTGTTTTTGAACAATGTGCAAAGTTGTTGGCATTCATGAAATTTACAGGTACATTGCATAATCTTTGGTGCAATAATTGAATTTTGTTTTTTAGGATTACTCTGTGACTTGCTGTGGTCAGATCCTGATAAAGATGTCCAGGGATGGGGAGAAAATGACAGGGGAGTGTCCTTTACCTTTGGCCCAGATATTGTGTCTAAATTTCTTGCCAAACACGACCTGGATCTTATCTGTAGAGCTCATCAGGTAAATAGTATACAACTGTTTATCTTGGAGTAATACTGGTTGTTTTAGTGTAGCTAGTCACGTGTGAGGCTGTGAATGAAAGTGTCTTCTGATGCTGATGCCAGCCTTGTTGTTTTTCAAGATAGTTTTGTTCACTCAGGGACCGTGCAACAAGTCTTTGAGTGGGGGGACTAAAGAAGAAAGTGTGGAGGAAATCTTTTTGGGGGTGGGGGAGATGCTTAGGAATTTTTGTTTAATTTCTTGAAAGTGACGGAGAATGCTTTTATGTCGATAAAACTGTTAAATGTTTTTTCACATCTTCAGTTATGTTGCTATTGAGATCCACATTTCTTCATATTACATGAAAGCCAAGTTCAGTAATTGTTTAATTATGCATTCAAAATATTTCCATGGCTCTTAAAGTTAACAAAAATAGTAACTGAAAGTAATAAGCGAATGATATTAAGGTTACTGTACATCATATACTTGAAAAGTGGCAGAACTATTTCACATAAAAATGTGACTGGAATTCATAAATTTTATAAATAATTCATTTAGAACAGATTAAAAAAAGCAGAAATTATGCAGAGTTAACTCACCAGATATAGGTTTTCCATTTTGGGAAAAGTAAACAGAAATTTTAACCTTCTCACTGCCAAATTTTCACAATATACGTGCAACAAGATGGCTGCTACATTTTTGCATTCTGAGTTTTTGTTTCCTTATCATGCAGTTACTACTTCTTCTGTTCTTTAAACAATCACCTTATGTTTCCTACTCCCATTGCTGAACAGTTTTTGCATGCACTCTTGCTGATGCGATTCAGTGTATGCACAAGGATTGAAGAAAAAACATGCCGTTGATTCAGGGATCAATTATTTGCTTAATGCTTGCACATATGTCAGCTTAACTATTCAAAAACCAAAGTTTGTGTTGTTGACTTGCTTGCTGCCATTTTTGGTGACCAAAAGATCAAGGGTTTTAGAAAAAAAAAGAAAGAAACACAGGTATCAAAAACTGTATTTGGCCAACTTAATGGTAGCTGTGGCTACATTCTAGGAGACAAAGTGAGCAACTCGAGAAGTTTTTATAACTTTAGATTAGTCTGGATTTAAATGAGGCACAAATTTGGTTGGGGAATGTCCAATGACTGATTGTTTTTTCCCTCACTGCATTCTGTTCTGTGCTCTTTAGCTAATCAACCTATAATATCTACTGTGTCTTATAAATGTGTCATCTGTTTTGTCTAAATACAGGTTGTTGAAGATGGATATGAATTCTTTGCTAAGCGGCAGTTAGTGACTTTATTCTCTGCTCCTAACTATTGTGGCGAGTTTGATAATGCTGGTGCTATGATGAGTGTGGATGAAACCCTTATGTGCTCCTTTCAGGTTAGGACTTGATACTAGGAAACAAATTTTTTGTATAGTAGTCACCTTGTATTTTTTGCATGGGCATGGAACAGTTGTAGATTATTTGAATACTAATTTGATATTAAGGACATTTGTGCAAAAATTTTCCAGTCAATAGTTTTTTTTTTAATTTTCACTGCAGTCAAATATTGAGTAACTTCAGGGCTCGAAAAATATTTGAATTCCTCCTTGACCGTTGGGCAAGTAACCCTCAAATTTTGCTTGCCCGGGGCACTTCCCTTTTCGCTTCTTCGGTCTAAAAAGGCTTATGGGCTATACTCATGCCCTATTCGCGTTTTGAAGTGCGCAAAGAACGTAATTTCATCACCCTTAGCTGAACTCATCAACCTCTCTGTTCAAACTGGCAAATATCCATCCAAGTTAAAACATGCAAAAATTATCCCAGTATACAAAGGCGACGATGAGACCGACCCTAGCAACTACCGTCCTATTTCATTACTTTCCGTCTTTAACAGGATTTTTGAAAAAGTTATGTACAACCGATTGAAATCATACATCGAAGATAATGAATTATTATATAAAGCCCAGTATGGCTTTAGAGAGACTTTTTCCACTCAGCATGCAATTCTGGACATTGTGAGTATGATACAAACAAATATGGACAAGAAAATGTTTACCTGTGGCATTTTTCTGGACTTTAAGAAAGCATTTGATACGGTCAATCACACGATTTTACTTGATAAATTGCACCACTATGGGATTAGAGGTATTGTACATGAGTGGTTTACGTCGTACTTGGCTAATCGAACACAAACAACGCACATTGACAATGACCATATTTCATCGAAGAAGGGCTCGGTAACTGGAGTTCCACAAGGGTCTGTTCTAGGTCCTTTACTCTTCCTGATTTATATAAACGACATTTATCTGTGTAGCAATAAACTTGGCTTTTATCTATTTGCTGATGACACAAACCTGTTATATGCTGACAACGACTTGAAAACCCTGGAAACCGTTGTTAATAATGAGCTTAATAATGTCTGTAACTGGCTTAATGCTAATAAACTAACCATTAATGCGAAGAAATCAAACTTTGTCATCTTTAGGCCAGCACAAAAAAGAATAAACTATCAGCCGTGTATCAGAATTCCGGATATTATTAATAATGGATTCGCGCCTCTTGAATGCAAAGATTATGTGAAATTTTTAGGAGTACTGATTGACAAAAATTTAACCTGGAGGCCTCATATTGATCATATCGCTTCGAAGATCAGTAAAATAGTAGGCATAATTGCCAGGCTAAGGCACCATGTACCTCTAAATACCCTTCTTCAAATCTACCGTTCGCTGATATTTCCCTACACGCTCTACGGTCTCCCTGTTTGGGGCCAAGCATCTCAGTGTGATTTAAAAAAGATTCTCACTCTGCAAAAGCGTGCACTCCGCCTAATTTTCTTTGCCAGCAAAAGATCTCATGCCATCCCTCTTTTTGTTGCTTCCAACATCTTACCTGTAAATATGCTCTACTTTGAAACGGTCTCAACCATAATGCATGATGTTTCTACTCATTCTACACCTAAAAATATTCGTGAACTCTTCATACATTCATCTGACATTCATGCTTACAACACGCGTTTCTCGTGTGCAGATAATCTTTTTGTACAGAAATCCAGATTACATATAAAACTTAAGTCTTTTCCTGCTTTCGGTACGAGACTATGGAATTGTCTACACCCCGATTGGCGTAAGCTCACGAAAAGAGCATTTAAAAGAAAAATTCATAAGCTGCTTCTAACTGTACTTGAAATTGAGGACTGTTATGTTGATGCCCATTCTCTAATACTGAATTTAAACACAAGTAATTATTATACACTATAGCTTTCAAACTTACATTTAGCCGTTTATCTACTTTACACCTCTTAATTTGCTTTATACCTTTTTACTTATGTGTTTGATTAACTATTAATGTGTGTATGTTTATTTATTTAGTAGCTGTTTTTAAATCACTTTTTGCTCAAATCACTTTTTGCTATAATTAAATCACTTTTTGCTATAATTAATACAACCCGCCTAGATTAGCTATGCTACAAGCGGGTTTGTAGATATTTAAATTTAATTCTGTAAATTATGGTTAAAATAAATAATAAAATACTTCCCCGCTTGCCCGAGTTTTCAAAGCCATTAATAATTCATACTATATTCATACATTAAGCTACTTTTCATTTCGCGCGGCGGTGCCCAACTTGCATGTTTTGCTGAAAACTGAGATTTACCTGGCTTTGTTTTCGCTGGAGAAATATGCGACTTCTCAGTTTTGGCGTACAGTTTCTACAGTTTTAATTAATATATCATTGTTGGGTTAAGTTTTGTACAGAGAAATTGAAAAATGCTCGCAGAAAATTTCTTAAATTAAGAAATATAGAAATGAACACAGCGTTTTCGTTCCCAATGCAGCTATTTTTATCTTGGAAAGAAATTTGATCAGGGCAGATTTTGATCACGTGCTAGGCAACCACTTCTGAGCAGTGAGCACGCATCATGCAATGAACAAAACAGCGCTATAAATTGTAATTTTCATCAAGCTTCATCTAAACACTTATGAGCCTAAAGCTAACCTTTTCTTCTCAAAATCGTTATAAGAAATTTAGTGGGTGAACAGCTTGCCTGCAGGATGGGCAAGGAAGGAGAGAAAGTTACTTGCCCGAAGAGAAAATCTACTGTCCCGGACGACCGGACAGGGTTTTTTGCGAGCCCTGAACTTGTGTCAGAAATGCAAAAACATTGGGGGCCATCGACTTTGTTTCAGAGATAAAAGGAGTAGAAAACTAACTGGCTTTTGAATGCATGTAATTCAGCATGGTCTACAAGGATTTATAGTTTAAAATATCAAAGGTGAATCAACAAAGGGAAACAATCTTATATTTGCAATCGATAGAACGCAGTTCTTATCCCGTAATGCGTAAAAATTTGAGATCTGTGAATCTGTGTATCCATCATGGTTACCAATTTGGCCCCCCAAAAAAATTCCTCAGGGGCAAAGTTCTTCAATCAATCAATCAATCAATCAATCAATCAATAATCTTTATTTCAGGAGGTGAATGATGTCATGTCCATTGTCTAGTCTTCAAGCTGTTCGGTTATCTGTGTGGTATAGTTAAGCATAGCATGACAAAGCGTGACATCATGGGATAAGCTTTGATTACATAATAATCGCCGGAAATATGATCTATACATATAAACCTTTGTTGTGAAAGTATTTGTTCAAATATCTGTACTATGTGTCGCATTGAATACAGAAATCTAGTTTGTGCTTTCTGTCTTAAAACATGTAGGAACACTAGTTCCTTCCAACAACAAGATAGGAGTAATTATTATTATTAAAGCAAGGAGCAAGGAATATTTATTATTATTAAAATGAAAGTTAAAGATAAGCACAGGATTCTGCTCTGATTAGTGCCTAGTTCTGCAGGATTTACGTACTGCCGAAACAGGTAGACTGCGAATTCAAAGACAAGTGTTGTGGTTGACTTTGACGGCAAATGTCTACGATTTTGGTCACGTGGCTTTGTTTCTCACGAGAAAAAGGTGAACGCATGTGGTTACATTCCAGTGCGTGATTTAACAATGACGTATTCTGTAAACTGCAAAAGGCAAACTCTAATTCTCAGGAAATCCATACATGAAAGCTTAAGAGGAAGCATTTTAGACTCCATCATTGTGAAATGTAAAAGAAAACTTTCAGTTGAAGTATTTGGGGCTTCCACAAAAATGGTTGACTCCGAAGTGCGAACAACAAGCTGTACCGGCAAAGTCAGCAAGGAGAAAGGAATGTGACCACTTGCGTTCAGCTTTTCGATTTGACAAATAAAGCCAACCTCTTCTTAGAACAAGTTCCTTTATGCACTTAAACTGGAGAGCGTTCTCTTGCAGCATTCAATTATATACAATGTTAATTGTTTTATCCACAGATTCTAAAACCTGCTGACAAGAAAAAATTCCCTTATGGTGGATTAAACTCTGGGCGTCCAGTTACACCGCCACGTGGAGGGCAACAAGGAAAGGGGAAAAAGAAATGATATCATCTTTGGTTTGGACTGTAATATAATACATTGTCATACAATTTAGTTATTTTGTAGAGTATAATGGATAGAGTTGAAGATTATTGCACACTTCAGTTGTCATATTCTACAGAATGAAATATGACAAATTCTCCTAATCTTTTTCTACCATATTTTATTCATACAAGTGTATTAATTTGTTGATCACATACATGTTTTTGTTGTACCTCTTCTTTCCTCTCAGTCATATTGTATACGAAATAATGTACATTTTGTCACTCGCATTTTAAGATGTTTCACAGCCTAGATGCAGAAAATGTGGGCAGCATTTATGCATTTAAGCCATTGATGCAATAGGAAATTTTGTGTTGGAGGCAGTAGCAGTATTTCTGGCTAGCCTTGATCTGTTTGCTATTCGTTTTATATTGACTACAAGTAGGGGAAAAAAGCAAAACAACACAGACTACCATACTACTCGAAAAAAGTGCCACACTATCATTTTTGTCAAGTTTTGATCTGCTTATATGTGAGGACTCATTTTAGGTTAGTGCTTATTAAAGACTTCAAGAAAGTTTTGAATAAGTCGTATTAACAATTTACCTTTCTGGGCCAGGTTGTTCAAAGCCCGATTAAGCTAACCCAGGGTTAGTGAGAATTTTGATTTCAGATTTGTAACTTTTTGGCAAGGTAATCTGTTTATATTGCTTGCCCTTCAGTTTTGAGCTGTAGTAATCTCAAACTGCACCAAACGTTAGAGGTGAAAAACATTTTTAAACAAGAAAAAATAATGCCTCAGTTAACCTTTAATCCTGGGTTAACGTTAACCGGCTTTCGAGCAACCCGGCCCTGGAATCTAAAGATGATGATGGCAACCACCAAAAAGAAGTTAAAATTGTTAACACCCTTTTGACAATGTGATAGTCAAGTAGATGCATACTGGACATAGCCTGTTTAGAAAATTGCTGCCTTAGATCTGAAGTGCTTTGAATGCTGTTCACTAGTTTCAGGCTTGTTTAAGGGTAGTGCTTGTCAAAAGTTTTGTAGTCATGAGTGGTGCTTATTTGAGGGTGTTTTATTGAGGAAAAGTATGGTAGTCAAAACAGTCCAGAACTACAAGCCCTGCTGACCAAGTCAGATACTATCCACAGATATAGGATTTTCATATTGCATTGTTTGGAATGTTATGTTCTTAGTCACTATCCACCCATCTTAAATACGGGAAGGAAGCCACACTAGACTGAAGGTTATCCATGGCAAGAAACAAAATCATAGGTGTAAAATAATGGGAATTTGTACTATCTTTTGTAATAAAGTACAAGATAGATTTGGGGATCATGGTGGGGAAGTATTCTTTTCTATTGTACCTTGTAGAGTTGTGTGGAGTATGAAGTCAATAAATGTCATAAGCATTAATTGACTAGTGTATAGACAGCCTGTGATATAACTGTCCTCACTAAATTAAAATAAACTTGGAGAGAGTCTGTTGCTGTTGATATCAGTGTTCCTTGCTTACATTATCCATGCATTAATAATGTGTCTCACAACAACAACAAAAATTTACACTTGCCTTCTGCATTTGATCTTTGTGTGAAACAGTTAAAGACCTATGAAACTTGGAAAAAAAATTTGGCAATAAAATATCATTAATCTGGCTTTTAAACTTCAAAAGTCGAAATCTTACAAAAGTGAAATAATTTGCCAACTGAGGAGATACTTGTCAACACAACTGATAAAGCTGAGTTCAACATTTTACTTTCAATTTTTCTTTTAGGGAGGGTAGCTGTAACACAGGCTAGTGTGTTTAACATTCAAATTTGAATCTTATTAGTTCTTACATTTTTGCAATTATGTTATCAGTTTATTATTTACTCGCTGTCCAGTGCAACCCACATGTAATTATCTTGAGGGCTTCTTGTTTCAGTCTACATAGTATTGAATTTCTAATAGCAATTTCTTTTTCACCATGGAAATGTTTTATTTGTTGCAAAGTTTACTGACAGCTTTGATATGAATTGCAAAAGAGTTAACTGAACCTTGACACAGTTTTTTTAGAATGTCTCTCGGTCTGGAAGTCACAAACATTTTATCATAGACGAATGAACAGTCCTTGTTACAAGATTGATTTCACACTCCTGTTCACTACAAGTCTGTTCATGTTGCTTGGGTTTGGTTAAAAGATAACAATTTTCCTTGGCTACCTTTACAATTGGGTTGCACTGCAATATTCTAAGCTGCCGTTTTGATGTCACACACACACACTGAATATTCTGTGAGATTTCAATTTTCTTTCATCAACATCTCATTCCTTTATAGCACATGCAATATTTTTCTCACTTCGATAAGAGCAATAATTATTAACAATGATAACAATAAGGGTTATATTCATCCAGACCATTTTCATTCTGAACAAATCATGTAATATTAATTTCTAGTTAATTTTGTTCTGTACATATAAAGAAATAAAATTTGTATCAATTGCATTGCATTTAATGGTCTTCATTGATCAGCAAGCCATTCATCATTCATGTGATGACAGCTGCTACATCACCCAATGCTCTACCCATGGGACAAAGTCAAAATTCATTTTCCTGAAATTATGATGATGGAAGCATTGTTTACAGATAAATAGATCTAAATAGCGGAGCTGTGGCTGCCAAGCGGAGCCCCATAACTATTGGAACAGAAGCACCTGCAAGCATAGAAATAGAAATCCATGCAATTATTTTTCCATGGTCAACATGGCTAGCAGCATGGATCGTGGGCTTGGGCACCCCATGACGATGTGACACAACATGGTGGCCATACTCTAGCTTATAGGTTGACTGAGGTTTACAGTGCACATCTGATATTGGACAAACATTTTATTGCCAACTGACATGTCAGAACAAGGTTTCCACTGACCAGGGACCATATCACAGGCTCCAGTTTAGAGGTCATTTAAAAGATCCTGCTTTTTTAAAAATGACCACTGACCAAGTGATGGTTTTCAATAGGATCAAGGGCTCAAGCCAGGTTAACATGGTTTTGGGAGGCAACCCCCAAAAGTAACAAATATTACAAAAAGGGAACAACCAGGACTCCATTTCGTTGGAGAGTTCATGCTGCTTGATGCTTCAGTTCGAAACATGCAGGACTCCAAAATTTATTGACTCAGTTTTGATGTTTCGCATAGCAGGTAATCAGGAAATTTTAACATAAACAAGGAAAGATGAACATATTTATAATTTATTTCACAATCCCCTATCTCCAAGCTGTTCTGTTAGAGCAAAAATTGTCCTATCCTGGGATGGACCACAAATACCAGGAGATGGGGGCGGGGTGGGGCTTGGGGTTGTAACTGATTAGAACTCTTTGAAGCAGCTACCTTCCGCCAACTCGGTTTGACATTATTTTTGGAGGTTTTGATAAGTTTGTTCTCCCACTACTGTTGGCACTTATACACGGTCTTGTTTCCATTGCTACAATTTTTCTTTATTATACCCTAACTGAAATAGAAATAATATTACTCTGGTCAAGGGACTTGGTTGTCATGATGGCAATTATTGTTTCACAGATGTTGATGACTGATCAGATTTCTGGTGATGATGCCTGGATTTAGCAAGGTATAAAGTAATGAAAGAGAAAACATCTGTATTGATGAATTCTCTTACTAGCTTTAAAACCCGAGGGGGGGGGGGATGGTACTTAACAAAGTTTAATACGAGGAGGCTCCGCCCCGAGGTCCAACCCCTTACCCTTTTATATACCATTTTGACAGGTAAGGTACCCCTTTTATATACTTTTTAATGAAAAAAGGACCCCTTTCACATACCTACTTCAGGAAGTCTTGTTCTCAGTTTCATGTAGTGCTTACTAAAATGGAAGTTGTACAGCCATAAGGGGCGTCTGTTCGAAATATTATAAAGGCCCTTTTAAATACCTAAATGACTGATTCCCTACCCTTTTATATACCTCAACTTGTTAAATCCCTACCCTTTTATATACCTGTAGCCTGAAAAAGGTACCCCTTTTGAACAGAGCCTCCGTGAATAAGCCATTAATTAAAGGGAGTACCCCCCGCCGGGGCTTTAAAAGACTTTTCCACGCTGGGGCCAAACAACCTTAAAATCAGTCATCTAAGGCAAGTTTGCACTTTTTGCACATTTTCTTACCAAACTTTGCACACTGCCTTAGATAGGTGTCTTGATCAGTTCAAGAGTCAAAAAAAGTCATTGTGACGTCATATTTGATGACGTCACAAACGTGGCATACAAATTTTCTAATTTCAAACCACCAAATATATCATCTGAAAGAGCACGACTAGGGGACTATAATACTGAAAACTGTTCCTTGCCATGGCAAATATTTTTCGAGTTATAGCAATTTAAAGATATTTCACTTTCCCAACCTCCCAGAACCATACTACTGTTCCTCTAATATCAAACCCTTTGATTTTCTTTATTTAGCTTGCTTTGAGGAACTAAGAGAATTTGGTAATATAGAGTACTTAGTGCTGCTAAAAATCATATCTTAAACAAGCTTTTGTTGTTTAAATAATTGATGACGTAACTTCTAATGACGTGACAAATACGTTTTGAGGTGTTTAGAAGGGCAGCAAAAACTGATGGACATTGTTTTTGAATTACACTTATTGTGCTCATATAGGACTTAAAAATATTAAGTGGGGGTCACCGTTTTTAGATTGAGATTTCTCTAAAACTCACAATGTCATATCTCCTTTAATTTTTGAGATATGCACGAATGGTTTTCACCTTTTTCCTCCTCTTGCTGTGCTCTTTCTAAAGAAGTACAAAAAAGTTCGAATTTAAAAACTTTTAATCATGGTATGGCATGACGTCATTAACTGTGATGTGATAATTTGATAGTTGCTGTCAATTTTGTTGTAAAAAAATTGGCGTTTGTCCTCTACCGTATTCACTTGCCAAGTTTCACAATGAGATATTTACTACAGTTTAGAGTACTGTTATCACTTTCCCAAACGGTCTTGTTAGCACAAATGAAACAATCTTTAAAAACACAACACTATTCAGTTTTTGGAACATGTTTACTATATACACTGTATCCTTAATGGCTGATGAGAAACACGTTCTGAAAACTGAAAAGCGTTGTTGTGTTTTTAAAGATAATTTAGAGTTGTGCTGAAATAATCAAAATTTGTGACATCTTAATGACCGATTTTCAGGTCATTCGGGTGTTCAACAATAAGAAAAGTTAAATCACACTGGTAAAATGGAGTTTGAGATCCACCTTACTGAGTTAGAATAATACTGCATATCACATAGCAGAAGTCACAGAGTTTATTTTTTGTTGAGGGGCAACAAAACACTCAGTGACTGAGCATCAGTTACCTCAATGCCTCATTTAACAATTATTCAGCAAAGTGGAGGTAAATATCTACCACTTTCACCGACACTGAGGTGAATAATAATTGTTTTAGTATAAACCACCAAGCTGAATAACTAGCAGACCAAAGAGTAACTTTACTTATGACAATATACCAACAAAGGCCATTTAGTTTTTCTTTGGCTGCTCGAAGGTGAATAGTACTTGGCTAATCACCTCTGAGCTAGCCAATCAGCATGCACGAAAAAAAAAAAAAAAAAAAAAACTATTCACTTGTGTGGTATATACTAAAAATTAATATGTATTTGTGACGGTGACAATATTTACAAAATAACAATTATTGTGATGCTAATGGTAATCAACAATAAATTATTATTACCACAGTAACTCCTATGAGGACTTATGATATTTTCCCATCTCAAAGGGAAGAAATCCTTTCACCATAACTCTAACTCTATCTGTTTAGCTAGCTACATTATTTTATGTTTTAATGTTAGTTTCTGTAGGTTTTGTTGTTGTTGTTGTTGCAATTTCCTGCCATTAAGCACTGTAGTTTATTTCTTTTCAAATGATACTGTTCGCGCACATTATTTGATTGTTTGTACTTAGTACTGTTGTGACATTTAAGTGTAATTTAAAATTCAAACCGCAATGTATTAGCATAAGTTCAAACTGCAATATTGACACTAACGAACACTTGCAACTGAAGATGATCTATCAAAACAAGTTTTGCAAACTCAAAGTTGTTGTCCATTTTTTACAAATACTTTCACAATAAATATAGTTTAAACTAACTTTAAATAAATTTCGTAAAACAGCCACCAAATTTATTGTAAATAACTCGTAAATAAGCCTGGGGGAGAAATTTTGGAAAAGACAGGGGGTACTTAATCAAGGGGGGGGGGGGGGTGTGCTTATTTAATTTTTCCCAAATCATGGCCTGACATGATCATTTTTTGATACATCATCTGTGCATAAACAACAACGTAAGCTGTTTACTGTATTGACATAAAAAGCTGATCCTTAAGTTTAAATCTTGGCATGTTGGGACTTAACATGTCCAACGTGTTCACTTAATGTGTTCACAAACTGAAACAGTGTAGAAATCTAATACTACATGACCAAAACTATACATCCTTTGTTGTCTCATTATTCCACAAAATGGGGGGAGGGGAACAGGTTGCTTATTTTTGGTATGAAAGGGTAAAACAATCAGATCAATGCAATTTTTTCAAGCTTCTAATCATCGCTGGGGTGGATGAGGAATTGGTCCATGAAGAGCTTGAATCTGCTGTCCTGAAGCTCCATGGGACATAATTCCACCTACACTCTTGCCTGTCCAGGACTCCATTTTGGGTCCTCTACTTATTATGTCCTACGGTACAAAAACAAACTTATATTAACCAAATCATGGGAATTATATTTAAAAAATAAAAAAGTTATGCACATTGTTAATTTAAAGTTCCTTTGATAGATAGTCACATGTTTGGAATTGCTTTCCAGTTTCAAGTACCTTCTCAACAACCTTCTCACATTCATGCAAGGTTAAAGAATAAACCACCAAGTTGTTATTATAACCTGCATGTTCCTTTAACAACATTACACTTAAGAGCTTAACATCCTCCTCTGTTATCAAATACATGTATAACATGATAAAAACATTAAACACCAGCAATACCCCCATTATTATTAAATTAATGATGTAGTTAACATGACATTTGATGGCTGCATTTATGTTAGTAGCAATTGTTAATTGCTAAATAAAAATAATAATTCAAATTCCAAACTATTTTAATGATTACAACTCACCGTGTTTTTGAGAAGTGCTTGGCCATTAGCATGTGCCAGGGGTCCATGAGATGGACCAGGTGGGCCATAATTCATCCCCCGGTCATGCACCCCTACTTCTATAGGACCTCTAAAGGGGGTACCCTGGCTCCCAATCATGGAACTAGGAGGGCATGGCTGAAGTGATTGATTTGTTGCAATATCACGTGGACTACGAGGTGGTTCAGGAGTTCTAGGTCTTTCAAATGCACTTTCAATACGGTCATGAACTTCCCCATGATGTGAATAACCTTTAGAGTTCTCTGCGTGTTTTCCATGGCTAGATGAGGGTAGTTCCAGCGGAGCCTGTCTAAGGGGACCCAGGCTACCATGCTCCCAAGGAGCTGGTTTTATACCATGATGATCCAAAACACCAAGTTTAGCAAAACCAGGAGGCCCTAAACTGGGGGGCACAATTCCTCTTGGCGGTGGAAGAGGTGACGACAATTCAGACACTGTTGGTACCTTCTGTTTTTTCTTTTTAGTCTTGTCCTTCTTCTTTTTAGACGGTACAGCAAGGTTATCTTGGCCATACTCCACATAGTTGTTTTCCATCTGTAACTGCACCAATTCCTGAGGGTATTTTGGAGATGGAGCAACATCTTGAGCAAGTTGTCTTGATGGTTGATTTGTACTCTTGTGAGATTCTGGTATGGTCTATCACAACAATCCACAAACGGCAATATGAGAGACTGACAATAACAATACATGAAAACAGAGGGAAATAAATAAATGGGCATACCTGTATTAATAATTAACAATTACTGAACGAGGTTGAGCAAAATATTGTGAATTGTCAGAGGTGAGCAGATCAATTATTTGCCGAAGCCGAAGGCTGAGGCAAATAATTGATCTGTGAGACACCGACAAATCACGATATTTCGCGATAACCGAGTTCAATAATTGTTTTATCATTCGATCACCAAGTTCTTTTTCATATTTAATCACTTCCTGGCAGCTCAGGGAAGCGATTGGCCAATTTTCTCTCGAGAGCGGAGAACGTGTTTCCAATTACGCATGAGCAGACTATTATTTGTAGGCAGTTATTTGCAGGTCATGTGGTGGGCTCTCAGCCAATGGAAAAGAAGAAAACAATTCGTCAAATGATAATACCTTTTCTTAAACATCAAATTACTGAAAAATTCTGTCATCGCTTCTCAAGAAGAACCTTTGTACACAGGATGCCAGACAGAGGGGAGGGGTAAGGGATGCAATGACATGGTACAGTATTTCAGTGTAATAATGAAAGGACTGAGGATGATGTTGGTGGTGATGATGATGATGATGATGATGTTACTGTTGTTGTTGATATTGATGATAATGAAAAAGTTGATAGAAAGAGAGTTGAATTCTATTCACACAGACATTCACTGATCAACTTCAACTATCTTAATACCTGAGCTTGTGAATCCATAACTTCTTCCCTCCTCTGCTTTTGTTTCTTGCTTTCATCCGAGTAATCTATTAAGTCCTCATCATGAACTACATCCTCATCGTCACTGCCAAGGCTTGAGACACTAAGTGCAACACTAACGCTGCAGTTATCAGCATTATCTGCCTCACTATGTACACTTGATACACTTCCACGTCCCTGCTGCAAACGTACACTGGAATATTCCAAGTTTTCTTCGCAGTCAATCTCAATGTCACCATCTTCCATGTCAATAATTTCCCCCTGTTGATCTTCCATATCAAGATTACTGACCACAACTAGTATGTTACCATCTTCAGTCCTCAGATCAAAACTTGGAGCTTGTTGTACTGTGTGTCTGGAATCACTTTCATTATGAATCCCACTTTGTCTTGTTAGCGTACTTTGTCGTCTGTTTGTGCTTGAAGACCTGTTCTGTTCATCCCTGTTAATTGAATTGTTTGTATCTATTGTGCTGCCTTTTGAATGATGTTCTCTGTTTTGAGTACTTTGCTTATCTTCCACTTGTCCTGACCCACCTTGAACATCAAATCCATGGAGCTCTGATACATCACAGTTTTGATCGTGAAAAGATGCTCTGTGTTGTTGGTCACCCGTTGTTGCTTCGACAGCTTCAATTGTTGGAGCAGATGGTTGTGGTCTTGAAGTATCAGTTTGGTCATCTTGTCTGTTAAAGAAAAAGGTTTTTCTTTACATCAGTGTTACTGCTACAACTATGGTTATTACTTCAGTTAATAACCTTTCAAACATAACTTTCACCATTAACAATCATGCTGTGTTGTTTTTAAGTGCCTATGAAATGAAATTTTAGCCCCCTTTCTTATTCCAAAAAATTGAAGTCTATGTTGCACTGATTCATAATTTTCAAATTTAAGCTCTGGTCCGGCACACAAAATAATTTTTTTCTCTCTCAAAGTTGGCAAAAAATGCAATTGTCATTTTCTGAGGCCTGGAACTAGTGACATCACAAGGTGTGTAAATTTCGATTGCTTCACTTTGAGTCAGTGTATTCCCTACAAAGTTAGCTCTCACTGAGCCATCTTTTTGACGGTTTTATCCAGTGGAAAATGTCTTCAGATGATGAATTATGGAGTAATACATCATCTTCATGTGATGTTGAGTCGCTGGCGTTAAGGGTAGAAGGAGAAGGCTCTTTTAATTTGATTGTTCAGTGCTATCGAGTCGGGTAGTGGAAGAAGGAGATGTGACAGAGGAAGACGAGGACGACGAATATGGTATATGCTTTGTGACCTTAGAATCTCGATTCGAAAACAAGGAAACAGTCTTAAATTGGTAAACTACAAATCTGCCATGCCTTCAATGTAAGAAAATGGTGAAAGCGCTGTTCGCTTTGGCAAAATATTTAACCTGACGATTTATTAAACCACTTGGGTTGCGGTTGTTTTGCAAATCTCACACACATGCTGCAAACATCAAGTTTCAACCAAACGCATGTTCTAGTTGCTTCAAACAGTATTTCCCTTTTCTGCTTGGAGGGGAGAATATACATAACTACTTTATTAAATCCATTGCCAGTTCTCATGATTTTATTAAATCTATTACCAGTTCCAGCAATTCTTGTTGCGTTGAAGATACTCTGGGATATACTCTTGTTCACATGCTCGTTCATGATAAAAACTTGCCCGCTTGTTGCGTGTCTTGAAAACTCAGACCGAAAAGTAAAACAATTCCATGTTATACCCCGGGTTGCTTCAAGTCGACTTGTTTACTGTTCGTCACTACAATGTCCTACGTTTGAAATGTGTCTGGTTCTGCAACGTGACTGGCGATTTGTATCGCAAAACTGTAACGCAACAGACTGCGCTGACCAAACAGCTTGGCTCGAATCGCTTTTAAAATCATCTTCAGTGATAAATGTGGTCTATAGTAATAAGGCAAACCAAACACGATTCAAATGCAGTGTACTATTTTCCTGATCCTACCAATGTGGGTTTTTTTTTTGCTTTCTCTCTCCCGCTCTCCATAGATTTTTATCAACATATTATGCACCTATCAATGTCAAGCCGGCGGTGGGGGGGGGGGGGGGGAAGGGGGGGGAGAGGCGGGGCATAGTGCGGGAATTTGACATGTTCCAAAATATTGCTGTAAAATTCCCTACCCCAGGCAAAAATGTGAGGTCAAATATAACTGAAATTCCCCACCCAGGGAAATGATTTGTGGTCACAGGCACAAAAAAAAATTCAAATATCCCTACCCCCGGGACAGCGAGATAATTCAAATGGCCTACCCTGGGCCAACGTGATTGATTAAATCCCTACCCTATGCCCAACCCACCGGCTTGACATTGATAGGTGCATTATCATGACGAATGGTAAACAAGATGTCTTGAACAACACAGACGCATTCGTCACTTTGCAGTTGAGCCAGTGTATCCGAACAAATCGCTAACAATGTGCTTTTCTGACTCTGGCAAGCAAGCAAGACAGTGCCTTCTGTGTATGTAGTGTTTTGCAGCTCGCTAAAACGGGCCCTCCGGTAACAAAAAACTTCCCACTCCTTTGCTTATTCCCCTCAGATGCTATGATGGCTTGAAGCTTTTACACACCTTATGACGTCAACCCTACTAATTTGCATATTTTGACCGCATGCCGATTCTGGCACATTTTGACTCAAATTGGCCAACTTTGAAGCTTGAGGAAAAATTTGTATGTGCTTGTCCGAAGCCCAAACTCAAAAATTAAGAATCAGAGGATCATACACTTCAATATTCTTAGCCTGTTCCAGGCTCTCGGTCAGTGAGGACAATCGAAAAAGCAAGCGGACAACAAAGCGGGATCCGGGCGAGAAAAGGAAAGAGCGGGAGAGCCTGAAAGCATTCTTTTAAAAACCTCATTCCACCCACTTGAAAAAAGAAACTGTTTCTTGTGTCAAAATGTCAAATGTAAAAATCTCCGTATGTTCAGTATAGAGTTACTTGCGCAAATTTCACGAGGCCAAGCTGATCTTCACAGTGTGTTGCGTTCAGCCTTCTGCGATCGTTCATGTCTGCTGTGTCTCAGAGAATCTCTTTGAGAGTGGAAGTCTCTGTGCAGGCGTACAGAAAATTAACTATTGCCAAAGAATTAGACCCATATGGAGGATTGAAACCATTGTCTTGCAAGAACAGAGCCAAATTAAAACAGTGGCATATACAACATGCAAAACGGTTAACAGACTTGCACGCAAACAGCCACATTTGAATCATGTGGTGCCAGAACGAACAAAGGAGTTACAGACCTAAACATCGAGGTCGAGAGACAAAAGCTCGATCAAAGTGATGTAAGAAGAACAGAAGAACGTCTCTAAGACGTATAGCTTTCTCGTAACATTACAACAACTTTAGACGTGACTTGCAAACGCTGACAGAATTCCGGCTTTTGTATCACGCTGCCGAAAAATATGAAGCTGGCAAAGATAAATATGATATTCGTGTACTTGCAACAGTACACAATATACACTGGAAGTAAGCACCATGTTTACGGAATATTTCAGACTTTGCCTCTTGAGACCTAAAACTGATTAAGAGAACACACTTTGAACATACCTTGCAATGGAAGAAAGCATAAACAAATTTACAAATTACAAACAGCGAAAACCATCCAGAAAAACATTTAAACTTTCCCGAATCACTGGGAATAATGGCAAAAACATCTATCCACTGGCCAGATTGACCAGACGCAATCTTTACTCCATTCTGAGCACTTTAGTAAATTTGGACTCCATGAAATCACGCGCGTGTATCATGCTCGCCATGTTAAGCGTCACTTCACTTTGGACAAACAGACAAGGTGTTGATGTAAACTGTCAAAAGAAACCAATCAGAGGGTTTACCAGGAGCTGGTATACCGGAATAAGGTTTTTAAAACAATGCTTACAGGCTCTCCTGACCTCTCGTATTTCCCTACCAGACCCCACTCGTCGCCCGCCCACCCGCTTTTTCAATCCTCCAGAGAGCCTGGAACAGGCTACAATATTTAAGAATAAAAAAGTAGGCGAAAATTTCATTTCATAGGCACTTTAACTAAAAGAGCATGTCTTCTACGTTTCTTACCTTCTCAAAGATTGCAGCTACAAAATGATAACAAATGTGACTTGCCATCAACACTCACCAATGTCAA
Source organism: Platygyra sinensis (assembly GCA_019787425.1). Lineage (NCBI taxonomy): Eukaryota > Metazoa > Cnidaria > Anthozoa > Scleractinia > Merulinidae > Platygyra > Platygyra sinensis. Next base: position 35,141 of record JAHPZR010004369.1, read on the forward strand.
TCCTGACATCCTCAATTTAAGAAGTGCTAACCTCATAATATTTACTGGTTGCAAGGATAATTTAGCATTTTATCTATTTCAATTATTAATGATTTCTTTATTCACTATATCAGGGATTGGGAAGGCAAAACAGGCAAATGAGCCTATGGCCCATGGCATTGAAAAGGTATGGACCATTTATAAAAAGTTTGGGCCATTAAGGGTAAATAAATGGGCCATAAAATATATGACAAACAACATGTAAATCTTGATTGCTGTTCTATACTTTTTACTGGACTTATAGATAGTTTTAAGTGTACAGTCACAGAATATACCTAACATTGTGGTTAAACTATGCATTCTCAGCTAAAACGGATTTAACTTAACATCATTGATCAGCATCACTGAGACATCCTCAGTTTTAGATTTAGTGTCGCGAGTTAAGTTTTTACAATTTAAAACTTGAGCTATGTATGAACTGTACATAACACACCTATAGCTCCTGTATTTTATAATAGCGGTCATCCACTAGATTAGCCTTTGCTATTTGGATGATCCCAACTCGCTCCCTATTTTATTGTTACATTTTTTTTCTTTTATTCCTTAGCTGTACTGTGTTTATTTGCTACGTAAAGCTAACCTACATGTCTTGTAAAACATCTTATCTAATGTCTATTTAATGAAACATTAACCCCAAATTTTTTTTGATAATGGTTTTCAGGATCACAATTCACTGTGGCATACTCAGCACTCATAGTGCAAAATGGCAACAATCTCTGAGTCTTTTCCAATTTCAGAACTTATGCTTTCAGAGCAGGGCTTGAAATTGTGATTCACTGGTTGCCAATGTGACCAATCAGAGGCTCCTGTGAGCAGCTCATGGATGAATGTATCCTTGTGCCTTTGATTCAAAACGAGTCTTCGTGTGAAACCTTTCATATAAAAATGAGTTTGATTATCGTGAAATGAATCTGTAGGTGCAAATCTATATGAATGGTTTCGCATTAAGACTCGTTTTAACACAGAGACAAAATGCAACTCGGAAATGGCCTATTGGATGAACGTAGAAAACGTAGCTGAGTAAAAAGAAGAGTGAAATACAGGAAAATAAAAATCTTTCGGTCAAATGTGCAGAGGTTCTAATGTCCAAATATGGTTGGTTATTGACACCCTTTAGGTGGTTGAATTTGTTCTCTGGTAAAATCATTTTATAATAAATAATTATGTATTACAAATTTGAAATAAACTTCACCAAAGCACAACAACAAATCAAACTGAACTTTGCTTCTATTAGGAACATTTTCTTTCTGATGAAGTCCACTGAAATTTTGACTACCATAATGTACAGTAGCACATACAAGCTAAAAAGAGACATTTTAGTCAAAAGTTTCCTATACATGCAGATTCTACATTTTGCAGAGGTCCATAAGTAACATAATCTTAAGTTTACAGCAGCACGACACACAAGTAGGAGACGTACAGCAAGATAAGAACCATTTTAAGAGTTGAATGAAAATTTAACAGGTATAAGCTGGAACAGTTAGGATAACTTATACTTGAAATAAACATTGCAAGATTTGTATTTATTTAATAGGGCCAAATTAACAAAATTCTATTTTTGTGTTCCTCATGATGGGGTTCAGTAGTTTTATTTAATTATACTCCTAACATAAAGGACTGGTATAGCTCTACAAGTATATGTTCATGGATATATGAGCATTATATCATCATCATCATCATGTCTCTCCGCGCCAGTAGGCGCATAAGGCCAAATGAACATTATATGGAGCTACTAATTTTAAGTTAAGTTGTATTTTTGTATTCCACTGTAAAGCTATACATGTAGGTTCATTTCTGAGTTAAGTTTTGATGCAATTATGTGAGTTCAGGTGGATTTTACTTGTTGACATTCTTGACTTTAAGCAACCTACACGGATGAAGTTCCAAAAATGTGTTTCCAATATTATTATGTAATAAATTATATTTGCAGTTTGGAGAGACATTTTATATGCTTGTAACCAATATCTTTTGCAAAGAATCTGTTTCAACAGCTCAAGTGGTAGCTAACACAAGGGTTGAAAGCATCTTATTCTTTGTAAGCAGGAGTATTCCACATCTATCTGCAATTCTCAGATTGGTTCCATGAAGTCTTGAAGGTGACTTGTGTAGTCAAAGGCAGTTTCTTCAAGTATTGTGATATTATTTCTGGCAGCTGATATAAACACATAGAGTATCAGTAGTGGTGCTGCTCACTGTCACTTTCATATTATATACTATAGTTGTTACTGCAGTGTTCATCTTGGACATTGGCATATGTACATTACAATAGTACAACTTGCTTCACCTGCAATGCACATATATTTTAAAAGGGTATGAAAATGAATGCAGAAAAATTATACAGGCTCCCCCTTCCTCAACCCTAAAACAAAATAAGCTACTTACCTAATTGTGGTGTACGTTGAAGTGATATTTATTGCGTTTTATTTCTTGATACTTATATTGCTTGATATTTCAACACAGGAAAGAGTTTATGAGAGAAAATGACAGTTATAAATGGCATGCTTCCTCAAGAAATAGTCAGGACCTAAAATTCCTTTAACCTGAAACATTTATTGCTATGTCATACATCTGGAAATTTTGGTAGAGTGACATATAATTTTGAATCTTTATGAGGACGTCTAGGAATTCGAATTTAGGAACATGAAAAAGACAGGGAATTCAACGCATTCTTTGTTTCTGCAAATTAATGTTGTGACTGTTTTCTCTATGTGATTCAAATAGTTGTTTGATACATTTACGATGTTTATTTGGCATGGAAAGTTTCATATTCAGCTAAATTAAATATGAAATGATCTCCTATGATACACAGTGAAAATAATTTGTAAACAAATATTCAAACAGCTTTCATGGAAATATAAATAGACTCCAGGGTACTTGCTGATTGTATGCAATGTGACACATTGATATAAACCTGATATATCTGTGTATGGTAGTCAGTAGTATACTGGTTAATCAACTGAGTGTATGCTTTGTCTGTTATAAGATATTTTGTTAGAGCCTTTTGTTCTGTATTTTTCTGCATTAGATCAATATCTTTGAAATTCCCAAGCAGTACAGTTAGAATTGTAAGTTCTGTTGATACCGAGTTGTGACTTCAGATGAGTTAGAGCATCAATTAACTTTCAAATTGTAACTTTAGATTTTGAGCGATAGATATCAATGACATATTTGGAATTGGTTGAGTTAAACTAACTATTCAGTTTGTACATTCATTTGCTTCACATTAGAATTACCTTGGCCAGTTGAAGGTTGCCATAATGCTTTTGTTCCCAACTATACGAGAGACTTGTTATCAGCATTTTTGTTGGTCAGCAGTTTTCCTGTATGATTGTTGAGAGCATGTTGTTGTAGTCCGCCATGTTGGATCGCGTAAGGAATAAAGTAGAGTTCTCCTGCTAGTCCTGGCCTCTAGACTTGGTGTCAGAAGTGGGATCACAGAATGGCGAACCTCAAAAGACCGGAGCTCAAACTTGCGGGTAATGTGAGTGAAAATTTCAAGAATTTTGAGCTTCGTTTTAACGATTATTGCATCCAGGCAAACTATCGTAACCTTGCCAAAGATCCTGTCACCGAACGAGCAGATCACTACAAAAGTCCACTGCTAGAAATTTCCGCTCTATGATCTTCACTTCCAGATGAAGCATTGTCGGTACTTAGGTACACAATAGAACCTCAAATCCCCACTGTCGACAAGAACAAACCATGGGTTTGGATGGAGAAACTACGTGCTCACTACACAGGCTTCACAGGGACCTCCCTTCTCACCGACCGTTTCAAGTTCCGGATGTCATCTCAAGCCTCACATGAGTCCATACAAGAGTGGGAAGTCAAAGTATGACAAGCAAGCAGCCTTTGTGCTTACGGTGAGCTAACTGATGAACTCACTAGAGACAAATTTATCTTTGGTCTCAATGAGGATCACACAAGAACTGAGCTCCTCAAAACACACGTAAAACCTCACAACACAAAGAAAACCCTGCAAGATGTGATGGCAGAAGCGAGAGCCATAGAGTCTGCCAAGCAAACAAACAAATTAATCGTCGATTCATCAAAAGGAACAGATGAAGAAGTCCACTGGACAGGCCTCAGACACAGCCAGATGAAACTCCGCAGGGAACCTGGAACGTGCTTCTGGTGTGGTGACCGGCGAGGTGCCAACCCCTGGAGAGTATGTCCTGCTAAAGGAAAGACCTGTTCATCTTGCGGTGGAAATGATCATTTTGCCCACGTTTGTCTGGAAGATCCTAAGGTTACAGTACCAGATTCCAGATCCAAAGCTTCCAACACTAGATATGGTAGGAAGACCTCGACTGGACAGCGACGTGACTCACGACAGAGTGGCCAGCGACACGACCCCCGTGCAAATACATCTACCCAGTCACGAGACCTTCACTACACCGACATGTATGTCACAGAGGAGCAACAATATGGCACATCCTATGATCATGATTGTGGCTTCACATACTCCTTGGAAGCACAAGTACACAGCATCGCGGCTTCTAGCCAGGCAAAGCGATACTTTACGACCCTATCACTTTCCATATCAGGCTCAACATTCACTCAAGTCAAGTTTCAAATAGACACGGCAGCAACATGCAACACCATGTCCCTCAGTACTACCGAGTGTGATGCTTGTGGAACCTGTGCCCAATATGGTAAGACCTGTGCCCAATATGGTAAGACCGCACCAAAAGAACCAATGAGATCTCTACCAGTACCCTCAAGGCCCTGGCAGATAGTCAGTCAAGATATCTGCGAGCTCCACAACCAAAGCTACCTAGTAACTGTGTGTCATTTCTCCGACTGGATTGAGGTCGACAAGCTGGAAGATACCCTATCATCCACAGACATCGAGAAGACAAAAGCCCACTTTGCACGATATGGTGTTCCAGCCATCTGCCACACTGATAATGGTCCACAGTTCATAAGCGAGCAGTACAGGAGGTTTTCTGTGGAATATGGTTTCAAGCACACCACTTCATCCCCTTACCACCCTAAAGGCAATGGAAGAGCGGAAGCTGCTGTTAAAGTTGCAGAAACCATGTTGAAGAAAGCTGATGACTTCCATAGTGCCCTACTTCTCTACAGAAACACCCCACCTCAAGGGCACACAAACTCCCCAGCTCAGCGTATGTTCCTACGGCACACTAAAACCATACTGCCTACCACTGATCATCACTTGGCACCTGTTATGATTAACTTCAGCGTCGTGGAAAAAGACATCCTTAAAAAAAGGCATGATAGCAAAGCATACTACGATAAGTCGGCGGGTGCTGAGCACAACCCAGTCAAAGTTGGCAGTTTCACATACGCCAAACCACCACCCCGTCATCGCGGCAAACCCTGGATCTATGGGGAAGTGATAAAGAAAGACCATGGAAGGTCCTACACGATTCGTACCTCTCATGGCACCACGATCCGAAGGAACAGGGTCCAACTGAAACCTGCAGCAGCACCACCGCCCTTAATCCACCCTCAGACAGCAGTCACCTCATCCCAATGGATACGACAGTTTATCCAACCCCTGCGCCAAATTCCTCAAAACAACCCGATGTCCATCCGCAGAGCGAACAGCAGACCCAAGAGCAGCCAAACACAATAGCAGAACCAATACCAGAAGCTCCCCTGAGAGAAACAGAACCCTTGGACGCTTCCTGCAGGCCGTTGAAGCAGACACGATCTGGGAGAATAATTAAACCCCCCGAAAGACTGAAAGACTACGTCACAGACTAGGCATTTCATTTAAGACACTGACTGTGAACACTCTGTAGAGTTTTGTTGGAGTGTAAAGTTCTTTTGAAGAATTGTTAGCTGACTTAAGATTACCCAACTCTTTTTTGGGGGGGTTTGTTTGTTTGTATTATTATTATTTTTTTTTTCTTCAAAGGGGGGAGATGTTGGTCAGCGGTTTTCCTGTATGATTGTTGAGAGCACGTTGTTGTAGTCCGCCATGTTGGATCGTGTAAGGAATAAAGTAGAGTTCTCCTGCTAGTCCTGGCCTCTAGACTTTTTCAGAACAAACGACATCCACAACACCGACAATATAAATTGCCAACTGAACAGAAAAAAGTCAACACCATAAAAACAACACCCAACAATGACACGAAATGGCGAACGATTAGAAAACCATGTGCATTGTCATGCGACTATTTTCGGAATCAAGCAATTTCCGAGCGAAAGAATCTATATTACTAGTACTCAAAAGTGCTCTTCTAGCATATTTTTAAAGAAAAAAAAACAATGATACCTTGGCTTCCAGATGACACGGTATTAATTTTATTTCATCATCCCTCCTCCGGACTGCTGTTGATAGACGTCGTAGCTTTTAAGATTTCCATTCGCATCGCTTTTACCCGGGCTTTTAGGATTGCTACGTTGATTTGTAGCAGCTAGTGTTCCTTAGTGTAACAACTTCGTGATTTTCAACCCACGAAGGAATTCCTGTATACAGATCGAACGAAAAACCATCTTTGACCGACTCTTCGACCTCCTTGATGAGTTCCGCCATCTTGTTGCACAAAAATTTACCTCTCTCTAGTACCCTGATAAACAAGCCAAAAATACGCTAAGAAGTGTTTGGGACAAAAACAATACTTAGCAGGGGAGGTAGGTGAAAAAGTGTTTAATTCAACTTTAATGAATAAATTAATCAAAATTGAGTGAGTGAGCGAATGAGTTACCGAGCGCCATCCGATTGCCTTCTAAGCTCATGGATGTTACGTAACATCCATGAGCAAAAATTGAGCACTGACAACTTAATTTGCAGAACTGGTTGCCAGCTGGTGAATTAGAGGAATTACAAGCTAACACAACACAACTTTTGTTTTTTTAAATCTTTATAAGGAAATCATTGAGATCTGGTAGGTAGCAGACAGCACAACTTTCTGTCCCAAAAATACATGTACTTCGACATATCAAAACTGCATTTACCAGGTGCGATATTGTTTCAGCTTTTTCTTCCGAAACTAGGATTGTGGGTGCACTTCATCACCATGCTTTTTATTTGTCACATGAACAATGGCAGTGAATGCAAATCAGTTGTTAAATGAATTAAATTACTTTTTACGAGTAGGAGATGACCATTTAGCCAGAAGGTTTATTGAAAATTAGAATCTTTCATCAGTGTAAAGTAATGTTTCAGTAGAGAAAGAAATCTAACCAAACGGCCACAGGGAATCCTTGAAACCAGCAAAATTCCAGTCATCGATAATGTGGAACTGCAATAATAAAGAACTGCGTTTTGAAGAAATGCTGGAGGAAGATGCTCTCACTGTGAAAACCACAAACTACTTAAAAAGTTTTGTGCTTTGCATTTTTTTAA